>BHFT01052591.1:0-24615 GCA_004320025.1 Laticauda laticaudata
TTGTATGCCCTAGTTAGTAGTGTGATATTACCAGAGAAAAAGCTACGTAGGATTAGGTTAACAACTCTTAATGCCTCATTCTTGAAATAAAATATATGGCCTTGGACATTTTAAATTTTAAATTAGCAGCACAATGGTAAGAGAAAGGTACATATCTAGAATCAAGACTGAGATAGGATTTTAGCCACTAGTGATAAGTTCATGTCAAGAGTTCATGTCACATTAAGTCATTTCAAGGCCATTAAAAGCAATAAGATGTGTGAATGGAAGCCTCAAAATAGATGCCACAGATACTAACAATTCCTTTTTTTTCTCAGCCATTCCTTTGTTAAGAGATTGGACTTGCAATAAGAAAAAAACAATAGTTTTGTTAAAACATACCCTTCTCTCGTTCAGCACCATTCCATTGCTTCAGGTCCCTAGCCTCTCCATCATTCTCAGAACTAGTTTTGACAGGGGCTTGCAGAGCTATAAATCAATTAATATCCCAAGGTTAGTAATTGGGTCAAACTGCCCAGTGTTATGATAGTTTACATGGACAGAAAGGGCTAGAAACCAATAGTTTACATGTTTCATAAAATACACGGGGTATTCTGCATAAGTGGAATGAGAAATGAGAACTGGACTGTAAGTTTGCCAAGAGGTTAAAAATCAGCTTGTTTTAATATTAAAAATTCCACTCCTGTTTGTAACTGAAAATTTGATCAAATCTTACAAAATCAGCCTGTTTCATAAACTTCTGGATTGAATTTTAAGTCATGAAAGCTTAGGCTGCAAGTTCATTTTGTTCATATACCTATCTTCTCAGAATAGATGTGAATTGGATTTACCTTGCATATTTATTTCCTCAAATGTAGTAGACTTAAAAACAAGTGCATATTACTCTATTACTGGCTTTCTGTGTGAATAACTTTCAGCATAATTGATCTTAAAATATGAGTTCTAAGGTATTTCAGATGGTAACAATAAAAACACATGAATATTATGATAGATATTTGCCAAAGTTCTATTTAGCAACAAAACTATATTTGGAATAAGAATACCCTAAATTATTCTTCTTTTTCTTTGCCCAATATATGATTTAGTCTGCATATATTGAAACAATAGCTGCTTTAAAAGCTGATTTCCACATTGTTTGAAATTCTATTTTTAGATGTTTTTTTTAAGAGATTAGAGCTTTGAATATGATCTAGTATTAACTTCAGTTTACTTCAATTGCTTTTGATGTATTCATGAAGCCTCCTGGCATGGCTGAAGGCCAAATCTGAGTTTCACACATGCATGTCTTAGGGCAAATTTAGTCTTTAAATATTGAAGAATGAATTACTTTTTATAAATATACAGATGTATGGATGAGATTTCCAACTCCAAGTGGTTAATAGTAAAATTGTATGACTTGTCCTATTACATGTACAAGGGAACAAAGAATAGTTAGCATGTCTGATGGGAAGTTTGAGCTCAGATTTTGACTTCTACAAGATTTGGACTGACTATCATGAATTGTTTGGCATGGGAAAAATAAAATTATTAACTCCTGTAATAATTGCCTACTCTAGAGGGTATGCCACAAAAACAGGTTATTTGTCCTTGTTCAACAGCTATATGTTTTGTGATTCAGAGTGAAAAAGCGAAGCTCAACATTACAAAGCTTATTCTTATTACACAAAAAGTCTGCGCAAAAATATCAGTTTTTTCTTGTATTCTACAGATGTCAACATTAAACAAACATAGGCCCAGTAATGTTGTGATTTATTCGATAGGTGGCTAAACAGCTATTACACAGAACACAAATCTACAGCTGAAGTTCCATTGTAGTTTAGGTACTAAAATCTTAAAGAACATTTGAAGTCAAGACAACAGGGATTGCTGTACACATTGGTAAATGTATTAAAGCAGAAAGTCTAAAATATTTGAAATAATAAATTCCATGGCATGCTATTATCAGTAATATAAAAATATAATAAAAATTAACTATATTTTAATGCAAATACAAGATCTGTACTGTTGACTTTATTTCAGTTTAATTATTGGTGTATGGGACAATGGGATGTCCCACACACCAATAATTGCATGTTGATGGAAAGCTTTGAGGCAGTGTGATTTCACTCTGCCACAGCTTCCCCATCAAGATACAAACATTTTGCATGCTGAGACTGGAAGTTTCTGGGAGCTATGATCTTGCATGGCAGAAAAGCTGGAGAAGACACAGCTCACTAGATCTTCACAAGGTAAATGACCCGGTGCAGCAGGACGGGGAGAAGCAATTATGGGAAGCATGAAGTATTTCAGTGGGTCAGGCAAGCCCTTGGGTGGTTTTAAGCAGGTGGCTTGTTCCATCACTAGCCCCCTTCCCATGGACTTCTCCACACTGAGATACCTTGTGCACTTAATGACACATTCTATTAGCAAATGTGTGAGCAAAAGCAGGAAGTTTTCATATTCATTTTACATGATTCACTCCAACGAATCCTTGGGTTACTAATGTAATTGGCAGGCTCTACAATCATCTCTTGCACATGAAGCAACATCCTTTTACAGGTGACACTGGTATTGATGATAATTGGAAAAAAGACCAGAATTATGGAATAGTTACTTCTGTTCTTTCCCCACTTTTTGTACCTCATGGAAAAAAATCACTCCTAGTATACAGTGATTTGGAACTAACAAGAAGGGTGATTTCTCCCCCCTCCATTTAGGAAAAAAACAGATTTGAGAGTAATAGGCTACTACTGAAATAATAGAGGAGGCCATCAATAACAATGCTGTTCTATCTGCTACTTCAGGAAATTAGATTATTATACACTTCTATCTTCTGCTGGATGAAAAAAAAACCACCATGTACATGTTCTGAATTGAGGCAGGATTCACCAATTTGTGGTGGCATTTTCTGCCAGGCAAATGATAGCTAAAATTGTCTCTGAGAAGATCAAAATAATATTATCTGACAACGGATTAAACAGTGCTGTAGATATGGCTGAAAGATGAGAAAAATCTCAACTATGAAAAAAAAAGACATAAAAAAGAGACTTGTGAAGAAGAGAACAGCAGACAGCGACAAAGAGGAGGAGAACCTAACTGCTTGTTACTCTACTCCAACAATGTAAGTATATGGAAGAATGCAATTTCATAAGGCTGTCTTTTTCACTGTTAAGCTCAATGATGATAAACAATTCATTTTTGTCCTCTACGTCTAGCTATAAAATGCAGAACAATTGGATCAGTTAAAAATAAAAAATAAAGGTAATAATTCTAAGCACAGGTGATTTAGTGCTACTATTTTCCTTTATCTTTCCAAAACTGCTGAAAAGATTCAGTGGTTAACTTTATCACACAGGCAGAAAAGTATCACCATCCTTGTGGCAATAAAGACTTTTCACTTTTAATCAGTGTAGTTTTACTTGAATCTACTTTCTCCATTAATGCCAGTGATAATTTACATCACAATACTATTCTTTTCATATATCCATTTAAGTGCTAATGTTCTTCTACTTTTAATTGTCACTTTAGTGACAGTTAGATTTTCTGGTTCAAATTCCATATACTAGAGAAGCTTGAAGATGTTATTGACTTGTATACTAGAGAAGCTTGAAGATGTTATTGACTTGTATCTGTGCCCATATCGCCTAGAAACCAATAGGTAAAAGATGTCATTTCACACTCTTTGTCTTTTAATTCCATGTTACAGGAGAGTGCAGGATTTATGTAGCAACCAAGCATGTCTACACAATATGTTGCTCTAAGTGTTAGAAAGAGCAGCCAGAATAAAATGTGGAAGTTCTTTCAGAGATCAAGTAGAAGTACAAGAATGTTATATCAGGAAGATAAATACAATATTCCCTGAATACTTTGAAATATATTTTCCATGTCTCCTCATATCACTGGTGCTTATAGGCTTTGTAAACCAAAATATAAGGAGTATCAGCCTGTGTGTTCCTAAGCATTCTGCATGTATGTGTGTATTCATATTTGCAAATGCACACTTGTTTCTTCACAGACATGCACAGTGAATAACTGTTGTACTCTTGTCAGGCCAATTTGCTAAATCTATCATATATTGTCTTCAGTTTGTAATTCTATGTTTGTATAAACCCCATTGGACTGTCAGGCATAAGGTGAGACTAGAGCTCATGGTCACTTGGATTCTAGCCTGGTGCCTTAACCTCTAGATTAACTGGCTCCATACAATGTAGATATTCTGCTAGAAAATTTGCTTCTAAAATTGTATTAGCTTTTCCTTCTAATTACAAAATCAATAATTTCTACCAATTATTTCTTAGACAAATAATGTGGTTTATTTGCCTATTGTGCACATACATATCTTACAGTCGCCTCTATTTTCTATTACATGCTTAGTGAAAGTATTTGTTCAAATATTATTTTCTCTAATCAAAAAAGCAATGGTGGCTAAAGCATCATGATGCAAAATCTATTGCATCATGATGCTGCTTCCTATTTTTGTATTGCTGCTTTCTCTAGGACACTTCCACCTCAACACAGTTCACATAATGCAAAGTCTTAGAAATACTTCTAGACTTTCCTAAAGTGTTTTCACCATTGCAATTTCAAAATACTAATTATACCAGTTGTTGTGGCAAATGCTACTTCCAACTATCCAATAGGGGACTATAAAATCAGGCATGCAAATGTCCATCCTTATCTATATTGTATGCTTTCTCTGCCCTTTATTTAAAAAGTTGATCAGTTTCTGTGAGAAGAATAAGTTCTCTCTTTTGGTTGGCTACTTGCTGTCATAGTGCTTAACTTTAAAAATAAAGATTGAGGAGCTGGCTCAGTGCAGGGGTTCCCATCACTGGGAAGCCAGTAGCCACATCAAAATAATTTATTTTGGGAGATCTCCAGATCAACTAAATCAACACTTAAATGCTTGGCTGTTGAGGATGACACTTCAACACTGCATACTTCCATACAGTGGAAGTGATAAGAACATACCAAAGTTTTATACCTAAAGCCCCTGCCACACTGCACCAACGGATGCAAAGAGGATGTAAAACAGACAGAAAAGCTTGCCATCCACTGGAAAATGTGATACATCCATTGTGTACTCACTGCATACGTCTTTCATATGCTCTATCCGTCAAACATCCATCTACTGCTATTTCATCCACTCAAAAAGTTTTGAGCTGCACACAAAACTTTTGAGCGGATAAACTTTATGCGCCGTACGATCTAACATTCCGCGACAGCATACGGCCAACAAACGTTCTACGTCCGTTGTCATCCGTTAATGTCCGCTGATATCCTTCTCGGCATCCTCTGGACATCCATGCAACTCAATTCTGCTCCAGCGGAAAGTGAAAGATTGAGGAGAGCGAAAGGGTTTATGCGGAACGGTCCATCAGAGCATTAGTAGCCACGGACATAGAAAGGATGAAAGTGGATGCAGTGCTCGGATATTAAAGCATTAAACGGACAAAAACATTCGATATATGGACGTATCTCGGATATTTTATGAATGTCTGTGAAGGATGTCTAGAGTATGTGGAAGGACATGCCTAGCGGAAAACCGACAATTTCCTATTAAACAGCGCGGGAAGATAAATCACCCTGGATCTCACTTTCAGTGCCAGCACCCTGTCGTAGTGCCAAGAACCTCTTCAAGCCTGGCTCTTGCTCTTCCACATTCATCCATTCGATCTCCACCATTGATGCATCGCATTAGCTCTTTTTCGATAGCCACGATCATTCAACACCAAAATTCTAAGCCCTCTTCAGACTGTTTCACCGTTTCTACTCAAGGACGAAGGAGACACCAAGAGCTGTCTGGGTCCGAAGCATGGATCGGCCGAGTAGAAGAGTGGAGTTTGGATCTCTATGACGAAGCTGATGGTGGAGCTGAAGGATATGAAGACCCTCGTGCATGTCCATCACTTCATGAGGAATGCCACCAGCCATGTTTGACAAGTGTTGGAGCGTCTCAGACCCAGGCTTGACCAAGTCGCAAACACCAACTTCCGAATCCCAGGCCTGGACCCTGGACTGAAAGGTGGCACTTGGACTCTGTGCCACTCTGGTCCTCTGCCACCTGGCCTTTCTCCCCAGAACTACCTCATGAAGCCCTACTAGCTTCAGATGACCTCACCCGTGAAGAGAGGATTTACTTCAAAACTAACAGGCTGTTCCAGGACAAGGATGGTGTAGGAGAACGCCTTATTGCATTCCCTGGCCAATAGGTTCCAGGTTACTTACTCACACCATGCAGCATCACCCAGGGACTGTGTAGGAGCAATCGTGGAAGCTTGCTGCATCCTGCACAATCCATGTGCAACTTCTGCTACCACAGTTTGGCAGAACATGGCTTGGTTGGACCGCCAAACAAGGGAATGGGGACATGGAGCCGGGTGAATGGACGGCAAGAGGGAGAAAACCTTGATAGTACACTGTGGCTGTCGCAAGCGCCCAACAGAAGCTTACCATGAAGGGAAAGAAAGCAGGCAAAACTCCTGAAACACTGGTGCGAACGCTCCCCAGCTGGAGCAGTGGAGTGGCAAGACACGGATGAACAGGATGCTTAATGGATGCTCCTTAGCCTATCTCCTCCCACTGATGAGGTGTTGCGCCATGTAGAAAGATGTCGCTCGCCTCGCCTGGACACTGAGTAGTGGCTAGTACATCGGGGATAAAAAGGTAGGAGCGCGTGTTGTCAAACGGTTTTATACTTTGTCTTTTAGAGTGGGGGCCTAGATAATAGGAGTGTATAAGATCTTTATGAAATGTTACAATATGTTATTGGAATTGATTATAAAGGCGCGATAGGTTGTTGGCAGCTGGGGGAGGGTGACGCAGTACAGTCCACTGGTGCTTTGACAGCTGGAGTGTCCATCGTATCCCACAGCTATCATTACCGCAGCCTAACAGCCTATCCATCCCACAGCTTATCCTTACCCATTGGGCCAGCAGCTATCCATACCCACAGCTATCCTTCCAATCCCAACAAAGCATTGCAAAGGCTAAACCCTTTTTTCAAAGTTTTCCCCAGACACTGTTATTAAGCTAAAGAAAAATGTAACAAGTGTGTGAAGCAAAAGATAACCTTTATTATAAACAAACTGTAATGACTTTATTAAAAAGCCAAATGGACCCAAGTAAAGTGTCGTAAGGCAAGATAAGCTGAACAAGTAAAGCGAAACTCAGTTTCTGTGACACACTGATTCTCTAATCACCTGAGTCATGTCCATGGTTCTCAAGCTGTTAAGCGAGCAGGGGACTGAGGAGTGGCTGTGGCTTGAGTGCTGGTCTGAGGTGCCATTGGGGTGCTGGCCCCGGAAGTCAACAGGGGATGATGTGTTCAGGGAAGCTTCCAAGAGCTGACTCAGCCGCCGTGAGTGAAGGCCCTCTTCAAGCGACCTGAAGAAGTTGAGGTCCCAAGACTGATGACCAGATGTCCATTTGATGGCTGGCTGTGAGGTGGAGACAGAGGAGTGTAATGGGGGCTGTCTGGTCTGCAGCTGGGTGAAGAGACTTGGAGTCTGTGGCGGTGCGATGAACCTGGGCATGGACTGGGGAAGGTCTGTTTGTGCTGTGGGAAAGTCCGGTTCGTGCGCTGCCTGACTCGTAGCGCTTGAGGAGTGAGGGGCGGGGTTTTAAAGCTCGTGGAAGGCTGTGACACAATCGCTGGGGTGGAGGCAGCAGACCTGGACCTGGGTAGAGGAGAAAGCTTTCAGTTGGGGCCTTGCAGGCGTTTGTGCAGAACGTGCTGTTAACTTCTCCTTCATCACCCTGGACTGGGCCTCGATAGGTCCTGAAGGTGTGCCCTTATGCAGGTCGATGAAACGATGTGGCGGCCCGAGGATCTTCTGTGTCAAGTGGACCAGGCTGAGTAGAGAAGTTTCTTGCTGGGTCTTATTGGTGTCCCTGCGATCTCCAAACAGGACGCTGTGGTTTTCCTGGCCCTCCAGCCTGCCTCTCGTGCCTGCATCCCTGGAGCTGGGGGTGCAAGAATCTGGTGGGGGCCGTGGGTTTGCCATCTGGTGGCTGCTGCTTTTTCCTCCATTTGGGTGAACAGGGGATCCTCCAAGTCGCGCTGGCGATGGGGAGTGCAAGCTGTCGGGGGATTACTCTACCATGGGCCTCTGAGACACCTGCGCTGGACAGGCTTGCTGGCTCCTGGCTGGAAGGGGATTGCTGTCTGTGCGGCTGTCTGCAGGGGAGAGCGGTGTCGAGAGGGGCTGCTCCTCAGTGGCAGATTCTCAACCCTCACAAAGGAAACTGCGCACTTGGCCATGACGTACATCTTCCCGGTACAGTGATGCCTGACAGCGGCGGCTTGGCCCAGATTTTTTGAGCGTGTACTGCCATACCGAGGTGTGCATGTGCTATCCACCGATCCAGGAGGTACACGCTGCAGTGTACCCTAGGCTCTCTGCTTGTCACTCCAGCTGCTCGCTTCTTCTTGGTGCGCAAGAGGAAAACTATGCCCCTTTCTCCAGAGTACTTTATTCTCCTCAGCCATTCCGAGGCATCTCATCCTCATGCTCATCAGAAACCAGATGTAACTGGGTTCCGCTCCTCCCTTCTCCTTGGCGCCTTTCCCTCTCCCTTCCCTTCCTCTTCTTCCCGGCCCTGGCAAGGGCTTCAGCAGTGTCTTATGGGGGCTTGGACAGCAGGTCCCATGGTCAGGGCTTGAGCAGCTAGTCCTTCAGGGGGCTTGAGCGCAGCCAGGGCCTTCAGCAGGCAGGCTGTTTGAGGGCCTTGGGACTGGCCCACCAGCAGGCAGCCAGCAGCAGGGAGGGAAGGAGGTTCAGAGTCAGTGCAGGGGATGAGATGCTGGTTCTGTCCGCTTCTTGTCAGGGCGTGGAAGCGAGTAGGGGTCACAGGCCTTCCTCTTTTTTCCCTGACTGACAAAAAGGCCATGGTGTTCAGCTCCTAAATGTTATGTGGCAGCAACGTGGCTTTCCTTGAGATGCTGTACTGCACTGGTGCGTGCTAGCATCCTGTTATATCGTGGGGAGCTGATGCAATTCATACTCCCTGGCATGTGCAGTGAATGCTTGCATCTGAATATAGCATCACTGCAGACATCCGTTTGCCTTCGTATAGGCCTGGGCGGCGTGATGCATCTGCATCATGTCCGCTATGCTACCGCCCCTTCCGCTAATGCGTCGGCTTCGCAGATTCTCCCCGAGAACCCCTTCGGAGTTGTGTCATCCGCTTCCATCCACTGTTCATCCGCTAGGCTTACCTTATGAATATGCACGGCTAAAATCGCCCTGCTGAGCTACGTAATACCGGCAAGTTCCGTTCTCTCCGTTCTTTTCCATTCTGTTTATGCAAATTTTCACCACTTTTTGGAGCGGATGACAATGGATGGAGCCACCTCCAAAATTTTCCTCATCCGCTGTGTCCTTTATGCATACGTTTTGCGTCCGTCAGCCAATGGGATGTAGCCTTTAGTTTTAAGAGTTGTTTGTCATATACAACTGAATCAAAGGCTCTACAGAAGTCTATGTAAATAGTGTCCATTGCTTTGCCCTGATCAAGTTGTGTAGTCTATATATTTTTTCAGTTTAAGAGTTGCAGATTACAGGATAGTTTTTTCTGAAACCAAATTGTTTGTTAGATTGTAGGTTGTTTGTCTCTAAGTGGAGGATAATGGAGTGGTTAATAATTGATTCCATGACTTTACAGGTGATGCAGCAAAGAGAGATTGGTCTGTGATTTTCAATTAGGCTGGGGTCTCCCTTTTTGAAGATGGGGATGAATGAAGCTTCTTGGATGAGAAATGAAACATCTTCAAGGAGAGATAAAGTTCAGTCCCTTTTGAAAAAGCACTTTTGACACAGCCATGACCTAGATGCCTGAGAATCTCCACAGACATGGTTATAAAATAAATGCAGAGATGGTGTTGGTGTCAGGTTACATCCAATATTCAGATCAAAATAATCAAGAACATAAATATCATTAGTTCCCAGGATCTCTCGTGTCTTATATAATCCCTACAAAAGCAAAATCAGAGCAAAAATAAACAGCTATTACAGTGTTACATGCTACAGTTCCACAAAGTTGAATAAAGGAGTTTTTTTTAATCATAACTTGCATGTAAGAATGAGAATGGAAACAATGTTGAGATATGTAAAACTTTCTATTTGTCAATTTATTATACAGGGAGGCAGAATAAGAGATTGTCTGAAATGTTAGCCTTCAAAATCAGAAATATGAAAAAGCTACAGAATAAAGCATTAGTGCATGGAAAAAAGCAATATACAAACAAAAAATGAAAGGAACCAAGTGCTGTTATAAACATTCAGTGATTTTTCTGAATATATAACAGGGAGCCCTAACTGAAAAATATAAAAGCCAAAAAAACAAATGGAATAATATATAATTAAATTTGAAAAAAGAGGGGCTGGCACTGGAGAATGATAGTGCAACTTGGTAATCACATACCTAGTGCAATTTGGCTTTTGGTGTTCTATACAGTTTTTAATTTTTATGAGCACTTAATAGCCTAATTAAAAGGGATGATGAAGTAAACCAAACTGAGATTGTATATTATATGCTTTCCTATGCCCAAGGGAGGAGATATAAGCATGACTGTGAGCAAGATGCAGACATCAAACTTTACAAAACGTTGCAATATGCTACCATTGTAACCACACTGGTTGCTTTTGAAAGTCCTACATTTCATTAGAGGAAAGAATAATTTACATCTCATAGCTGAAGCAAGGAATTTTGTTGTCTAGAAATTTAAACATTTACTATCCTATTAGGTCTACACAGAAAATTAAAGTGTAGCAGCACTATATCTTACTAAACATATTATAATCTGGACTGGATCCAGACTTCGATGCCAACAAAGGATATTTCAAACCAAAACCTAACGTATAAGTCATGGAGGCATGTTTATAATGTTACCAGAGGTGGTATTCAGCAGATTCTGACCAGTTCTGGAGAACCAGTAGCGGAAATTTTGAGTAGTTCAGAGAACTGGTTGTGGAAATGTTGAGTAGTTTGTTATACCACCTCTGACTAGCCCCACTCCCATTCCTTCTCTGCCTCCCGACTCCCAGTGATCATCTGGGTCTTCTTTTGTTCCCCTGCACAGGAGAAAAGAACTGGGAAGCAGGTTAGTGGGGTGGGGAGGGAATGGGGATTTTACAATATCCTTCCCCTGCCACGTCCACCAAGCCATGCCCACAGAACCAGTAGTAAAAAATTTTAAATCCCACCACTGAATGTTACCCCATTATTTTATAGATTAGATTGATAGATCTTTATAGAAATGACTTGTTCACATTATTAAGGAAAACAAAAAGCTGTGATTTGATGTTAATGCCTTATTCTACTGCAGCAGAGAGAATCGGAAGTCAATACTTTCTTTTCTTTTCCCTATCTTTCCTCACTTACCTTTCCCCTTCCTCCCACTGCTCTTTTATTTACTTTTGCAGTTTGCATTTTATAATATTTATTGTACTTTTTAACTTAAAAAATTATGTGTGTGTGCATACACACACACATATATATTCCATTATGGGTAGTTAATACATTATCCTAAATAAAAAACAAACTCATTATAATGCATCTTGGAATAATGTGTAACCAGGGCATTGATATCAATGAAACTTAATTTTGATATTAATAATAAGACTGAACCAATCAAATTGCATTAAGAAAGAAATTTGTTCTGTTGGAAATTTATATGACTGGTGTTTCTAAACCATTCAATGTAAAAGAAACCTGCCATGGACATACATTCTGAAATCCACAAAATTTTGCAACATGGCTTGAAATTCACACACACACACACACAGGCACGCGCACACGTACACAAACACACACACACACAAATATGCACTTAAAATGCACAAAATCCCACAATTTATTATGGAAAAAACTGTTTCCAAATATCTGGGAATTTAGTGCCACATGCATACATTCAGTGGTGGTATTCAAAATATTTTTCCACTGGTTCTGTGGGCATGGCTTGGCGGGTGTGGCAGGGGAAGGAAACTGTAAAATCCCCATTGCCACCCCACTACAGGGGAAGGTTACTGTAAAATCCCATTCCCTCCCCACCCCCTAACCTGCTTTCCATCTCTGTTCTGTGTAGGGCAACAAAAGAAGATTCAGCCTTTCAGCTGGGACTTGGGATGCAGAGAATAGATGAGAGTGGGGCCAACCAGAATAGGTATTTACTGGTTTTCTGAACTACTCAAAATTTCTGCTACCAGTTCTCCAGAACAGGTCAGAACCTGCTGAATACCACTTCTGCATACATTAGCAGATACACACATGGAACTATTTGTGAATACTTTTGCTAATTATTTTTATCCAAAAACATAAACTATCAACTGATAAGTCTCAGGACACTGGAAATGGAACATTTTCCATGGGAGGGAAAGCAAACATTTCTCCAGAAAAGTTACTATCCCCTTCATTCTCGGAATAAAAGAATACTGCTCAGAAAAGAAGACCAAAGAGGCAGTGGAGGTGAGAACAAGATGCTCAAATGAACTTTCTCCCACTGTATTCTCTGCAATGAAATCTGAACATCTGCACAAAGTTAAGACTTATTCAAAAAGTCTGCACAATCTTTCCTACCCCATCAGACACTGTTTGCGTAAATAGATACTGTCAGCATAGTTGCATTTAGCCTAGTTCTCATTTCTAATTAAGATCAGATTATTATCCTGCTTTACATCCAGAGTCATATCTTGCAACTAAGGCCATATAATATCATATAAATAACAGCATATTACTTCCATCTTTATTAAACACTGTCTTGCTTCATTGAATGTTCCCTCTGTCAGTAGATAGCTAAACAGTATCTATTCAGTCTCACATAGCTACTTAAAGCCTCTGTCACACAGCACCAACGGATGGAAAGAGGATGTAAAATGGAGAGAAACACTTGCCATCCGTTGGTTTAACCGCGATGCAGTCTCGTTCTGTACTCACTATTGTCCATTTTTTCATACTCTCTATCCGTCCAGCATCCGTCTATAGACATTTCATCCGCTCAAAAAGTTTTGAGAGCTGCAAAAACATTTGAGCGGAAAATGTTCCAATGCGTCCGTTTAGTACATCGACTACGCATACGAGGAACATCCTGTTGATGTTGTCGTCATCCATTACATGTCCGCTATATCGCGTAGGAATTCCGCTGTGCATTCACGCAACTCAAATCCGCTCAGAGCGGAAACGGACACAGGGAGGAAGGACAACAGTTGCGGAACAGACACAAAGCGTTAGTAGCATGGATGGAGAAAGAATGAAAGCGTTTAAGCCGTATCTTGGATATTTAGGATGTCTGCAGATTTAGAGGATGCAAAAGGACACCCAGCAGAAAACCTATATTTCTATAAAGGGGGAGAAATCACCTGGATCTCACTTTCAGTCCAGCAGCCCTGCGGTGCAGACCTCTGCAGCCTTCATCAGGTGCTCTTGCTCTTCACAGCATCCAGTCATCCCCACCATGGATCGTCACAACTCCTTTTGGGGAGCACATCGTTCTACAACAGTGCGAAGCCATCTACAGGCTCTTTCACCTGTTCAACGCAAGAAAAGGAGGTGGCCAAGAAGTGTCTGGGTCCGAAGATGGATCGCGAGAAGAGCAGAGTAGGACTGTACAACAAGCTGATGGTGGAGCTGAGAAAGAAGACCCTCGTGCATTCCAGAACTTCATGAGGATGCGCCAGCCATGTTGACGAAGTTGTGCAGCGGCTGACACCCAGGTTGAACAAGCAGAGCACCAACTTTCAGCCCAGCCTGGACCCTGGATTCAAGGTGGCACTGGACTCGCCACCTGGCTCCAGGACCACCTACAGGAGCATGCAGTATGCCTGGAGGATGCCACACAACCACCATCAGCTATCGTGGTCAGAGAAGTGGTGCAGGCCATCATCGAAGAATACCTGGAGGAGCTCCTCTCGTGCCCCTCCACTGAAGAACGGCTGGAGGAAAGTTGCAGAGCAGTGGTATCAGAGGTGGAACTTCCCCCACACCGTTGGAGCCATAGATGGTAAGCACGTGGCCTGCAGCTCCATCCAACTCAGGGTCCACTATCACAACTACCAGGCTTCTTCAGCATCATCCTCTTTGGCATGGTCGATGCTGACTACAAGTTATGCTCATCGATGCTTCAGGCAATGGCTCATCTTCAGATACCCAGGTAATAAATGCCAGTCACCTCAAGGAGGGGCTGGAACGCAACCTCTCATGGGGTTCCCAGATCCAGACCCCTGCCCAACAACACACAAGATGTGCCCTACACATCTTGTGGGGGATGATGCCTTCTCCCTCAGAACTCCTCATGAAGCCCTACACTTTCCAGATGTGTCCACCCGTGAAGTGAGGATCTTCAACTAACAGGCTGTCCAGGGCAAGGCGGGTGGTGGTGAACGCCTTTGGCATCCTGGCCAACAGGTTCCAAATACTTTTTCACCACCATGCAGCATCACCCACCAGACTATTGAGACTAAAAAAAACTAGAGGCAAGTGTGTGAAGACAAAGATAATCTTATTAATAACAAACTGTAAAAGCAAAAATGACCCAAGTAAAGTGTCCCAAGCAAAGTTAAAGTCAACAGCGTAGATCCAGTCTCTGCACTCCTCTTGGCATCACTCTGAGGTGTGCCCATAGTCTCAGGGGTGAAGGGTCCAGGTGCTGTTGGAGGTGGCTAGCTGGCTCGAATTGTGCTTGGCTAGGAAAGGCGTGCGGTATTGGGACGCGGAGTAGGCCTGGGCCCAAGGAATGAGGACGAAACAGGAGTGATGTGAGGTGTGTGGGAGATGAGAAGCTCTCGAGAAGAGCTGTAGCTCAGGTCGTGTGATGTTGAGAGCCCTTCCTCCAGGACATGGGGTCAGTCCAAGACCGATATGACAGATGTTCTGAGGCCTGGATGCTTGGCTGTGGCAGTGGAAGAGGAGTTGTAGTGCGTGGTTCTGCAGGGGCGAGTGAGCATGAGTGGCATCTGTGGCGTTGGTGCATCTGTGGCGTCAGTGGCATGAGTGGCATCTGTGGCGTCGGTGGCATCTGTGGCATCGGTGGCATCAGTGGCATCGGTGGCACCGCTGGCGTACGATGAACCTGTGGCTGGACGGGGAAGGGCTGCCTGTGTTGCTGGAACTCCTGATAGCCGTAGCCTTGGTAGGGGAGGACTTTGAGAGCCTTGAAGGGCTTGTGACATCACCTGGGGTGGAGGAGCAGACCCTGACTGGGGTCGGAGCAGGTTCAGCTGGCCTGGAGGGTTGTGCAGGACGACCGGGATCGTGTTCTTGATCACCTGGAACTGTGATTCGGACATGTCCATGAGGGTCTGGTTGATGAAGGTGAGGAACGGCTTTCGGTTTGAGGATGGTATGTCCGGTGTGTACCAGCTGAGAGAGAAGATCTACTCTGCTTTTGATGCGTGTCCCTGATCTCGCCACAGCAAGACTGTGGGCCCTCTGCCCCTCTGATCTGGCTCTCTGCCTCTTTCTGTGGAGGTGGAAGCTGGGGTGGATGTGGGGTGGTCTCTGGTGGACAGTGCCTCTCCGCCGATGGGATGCTCCACAGATACCTGGTCCTGCGACACAGGAGCTGACTCCTTGGCCGAAGAGGACTGGCTTCTCCTGGGCTGCCTAAGAGAGAGGGTTGTCAGAGGGGCTGCCTCGGTGCGCGATCTCACCCTCCAAGAAGCTAGCACTTGCCATCATGTAGTTCTCCCGTTCCATCAGCTTGACCATGGCCCTGGCCAGATTTCTTGAGTGCAGCTTCACGTACCAGGTGTGCATGTGCTTCCACCAGCGAGGAGGAACCTCTGAATGTAGCCCAGGCTCTCTGCCTTCTCTCTATCAAGCAGCCGCTTCCTTTTGGTGTCTTGATAGAGCCTGTGTCCCTTCCGCCATAGATACTCGTTCTCTCCTCAGCCATTCGAGCACCTCATCCTCATGTCCTTGATGGAGTATGTGCCTCCTCTCCCGTTCTCACATATGCTCTTCCTCCCTCTGGCAGGGCCATCTGGAGACCTCAATCAGGGGCTTCGAGGTTCTAGGGGCTGCTCCACCACACACCACTACCACCAGCAGCAACACAACAGTAGCAGCAAAAGCAGGACCAGCAGGACCAGCAGCACCAGCAGCAACAGCAGGACCAGCAGCAGCAGACCAGGATCATCAAGCAGCAGAGTAAGCACCAGCAGCACCAGTAGGACCAGCAGGACCAGGGATCAGCAGTAGCAGAGTAAGCACCAGCAGCATCAGCAGGACAGGCAGGACCAGGATCAGTAGCAGCAGAGTAAGCACCAGAGGACCAGCAGGACCAGCAGGACCAGGAGCACCAGCAGGAACCAAGAAGCACCAGCACCAGGAGCAGCGCCAGCAGAGTAAGCACCAGCAGAAGCACCAGCACCAGGAGCAGCGCCAGCAGAAGCCCAGCACCAGAAGAGTCAGCCCAAGCAGCAGAAGCACCAGCAGAAGCAGAGTCAGGGCCAAGGGGTGGGATGGTGGCCCTGTTCTTCTTGCCAGGGCTGGCAGCAGATGGCACAGGCTTCCTCTTCTTCCCCATGGTTGTTGCCGGAGCGTTGTCTGCAGCAGGTCTTTCCTCTGAATGGTGACCTGCTTGCGAGCTGCATCCTTTATATCCATGGGGCTGATGCAATGCATCCTCCCGCATGCGCAGTGAACGTTTGCATCCGCTCGGCATCCGCTAGGCATTCACTAGGCTTCCGTGATGCATCCGCTCATCTGCTGGGCATCCACTCTGCATCTGTTCCTTCTGTTGCGCATCCGCTTCACTGTGCTCCCCCGGAAGCCCTGCGGATGTGCCATCCGCTTCCATCAGTAGGCTTCCATGGAGCATCCGCTTTACATCCCCACTACATCCTCCCCACATCCGTTCCTTTCCATTGTTGTCCGCTCAGCTTATGCAAATTTGGGGCACTTTTGAGAGCGGATAACAACGGATGGAATATTTTCTCGTTCGCTTTGTCCTTTTTACATAGTTTTGCATCCGTCGGCCTATGTGATAGGCCCTTAATAATGCATGTGCACCTTTTAAAATGAATGTTTTCTTTGTCCAAAGAACACGCTCTGAAAACAGAGGGAATGAAAGTGAATTTAATGAAGGTTTCCCCATGAGCTGAATAATGAGCCACAAACTTTCTCCTTTCTAATTTAAGATTCTGCGGTGATGGTTTGATTCATGAGCCTTCTTCATGACTCTGCAGTGCTGTTTAGTGTCTGGGAAGTGGAAAGCAAATCTAACTTTAAGTGTTGGGAAGTGGCTTCTGTTGCTGTTGCCAGAGGAAAGCATTCACACAAGTGCCGTTTCAGAGGTTTTCAAAACAGAAATAAAACTCTCAGAAATAAGATCTGCCAAGTCTCCAAATTTCACTTTCACATTTTTTTCCACATGCTTCATTTTTAGCTGTGATGTTGAGCCCTATCATGTGTGAAAAATATTTTAAATCTCCCAAAGGATTCACTTGCAACTATTATTGCCCAGTGCTTGTTCATCTGTCACAAACTCCCTGAAACTCATGCTTATAATGTACATTTCTTTTCTCCTTTTTGCAGAAGACAACGTTGCCAGGCTATTCCTGTGGACATGAGTTCTTTTGATGCAGAGATGGCTCATGGCACAACAACGGCTTCCCAATTGTATTTCTGTCTATTGGGAAGATTTGCCAATATGGGAAAAATGGGAAAAACTATCGCTATGGGAAGCACAGTCCATCAGCAAATCTGATTTGTGTCATGATCAAAAGCTTGTTTTAAGTTCTCACTGGATTTTTCTAAATGCTCACAAATAAGTCTTCTGTTTAAAGCTCCTTCCATTGGCTCCCACTGTTGCAGCCTATCAGAGAGATTGTTTCTACTACTACCACTCTAAATATAAAACACAGAAATAAAGGGGGAAAGCATTAGTAGAAACTGAGAAAAAAATGTGCTTACAATTTGTTACCCCTGTTTGGAAGGAGGGGTTTGATGCTGATTTTTTTAACCATAAAATAATTCATAAAATTATTTCATATTTGAATATGTGGAGAAGGAGAACTCAGTGATGGTTCTATATGTGCTGAGCTATAGTATTAGCTAATATGAACTAAACAGTAATTGATTGTGCTGTGTATTAAGTGCCAGTCCAGCAGGTATATGGATGACAATAGTGTCAAAGTGTCAACACTCTGCAATTGATGTGGACAAAGGAGGCAAAGCATTAATTTGACTAGGCCTACAGTACATGGGTATGATTTCAAATTCCCACAATACTATTTTCAAGCACTACAAAATATTACCTCTTTCCTAAGAATGAGGAAGTTTTCATTTTCTGTGAAACTAAAAAGACAAATCAACCATTATCCCAGCTTGATTCCATGTAATACAGGTGCCTTGCTCAATAGTTCAACAACTCATACAACTCATAGCAAATCTGCACAGCAAATCTGCCCAATCACGAGCATAAACAACCCACTGCTTTTTCACTGCAGAAATGGATGATGTCATCTCAACCCATTCCCAACCATTGCAAATGCACTGGTCCTACACATTTTTAAAGTGCTGCTTCAAAACTGCTGTTTTCTTCCTTGCTGTTTCTTAAGTTATTCTGAATAGTTGTTTACAATCTGAGTAACAGCCCCACCTTTGATATCTGGATCACCTGGCATCTCCCCTTCTTCCAGCAACTGATTTGGCCAGCCATTTTGTCCTGTAATGTTGGATCACTATATTTTCTACTAGATAGCAGATGCCAATATTTCAAGATCCTGCAATTGATTCACATGGTCTTGTATGTCAATAAACATCTCTTATTTCAACACCTCTAGAAACTCACCCCTCTAATCAATGTTATATATCCCAGAAAGGATTCTTTCACTTTCTATTCAAGCTGGGTGAAGCAACTCCTCTTCCTTTTCTAATGCTATCCATCTACACAACTGCAAAGTTTCCCCATTACACTGCACAGAGGACTACAATGGAGGCAGAACACAAGGAGAGAAGGCTATGTCCTCTCATGGTCTCATATATATAGACAGCTTCTTAAAGTGGTAAAACGCTATTAGACCAATCATCAGTCTTAAAGCGGCAATAACCAGGCTGATTCATCCTCATTGCATCAGCCTTACAACAGCTCTCAATACCTTGACTTCCTTTTCTAAAAAATATTATTAAACCCTTTAATAATGAAATTATGATTAAATAGTTTAATAATTACTTACAATACAGGCATGTCACAATGAAGCTATGGAGTTTCAATAAATGTTATATTACCTCTGTAAAGCTGGATCATTTTTTGTTCCTAATTTCTAGGCACCTGTGGTGTGAACTATTGGAATGAAGGAAAAACCTGTTCTCTTTTTTATTACTGTATGTTCAGAGTAGAAATGGTAAGATAGGAGGAAAGAAAGAAAAAGAAAGAAAGAAAGAAAGGAAGGAAGGAAGGAAGGAAGGAAGGAAGGAAGGAAGGGTCAGTATTAGTGTCAAAAAGGATAGAATGTGAGAAGGAATCCTGTCCATTTATCCATCTATTTATCAGTGCAAACATCTGGGAATGCAAAGAAAAAGTACAGGAAGCAATGAGTAGAAAATAGGTATCTAAAAGATACCCCATGCAGGTACCTATCAGTTAGGCTTTCTTTCTCTGCATGGATGGGAAGGGCAATGAGCAGGGGAACAAGCAATCAGGAGCTCTGGGAGCTGTCTGGAGTGAGCAGCACATTGGCCGCCTTCTCAAATTATTGCAGTACGGATTAGAATTTTTAAAAACAGCTTCAAGAAGAATCAGGAACAGCACTGAAGAGAACAGCTCAGACTTGTTGAGAATTGCCATCGTTTTGAGACGCTAAGAATCAAATGGAATTGATAGGTGAAGAGTTGAATGCTTTATGAATTCAACATCAGAACAAGCAGGACAAATTCAGACTTGTTCAATGAGCAGGGGTTAAAAAGTACAATTGATGCACTTGGCTTTACTTCACACTGTGTAGTAAATACAACATCAAAACACATTGCATGTATGTTTGATCTGAACACTTTCAGAGTGTTTTTATTCATAGCAAAGGTTTATAAGAACAACATATACTTTGAGCTTGTATTACTTTAGTTCAAAATGTAAGAAACTATTTTTTGAGAATAAATGGAATTCCATCTACATCAATACTTGGAATTTTAATGCCATTTTTACCAATTTATTTGCTTTGCTGCAATCATGTCCCATTTTGAACAGCTTAATAGTAGTAAGAGGATTACAAAACAATATATAGGAACAACAACTTAAATTACCAAGATGCTGAGGAACAGCCACAACATTATTTTTTATAAACATTAAAAATAACAAATGCAACATCTCAGATCCCAATCTCCTGAAACAACCAGATCTTAATTACTTTGTGAAAAGCCAAGAATCAAAGCCCATATGATATCTGGGAGAATGCTGTTCCAGAGAAAGGAAACAGAGATCCCTGTCAATGTTCCTAAAGGGCAAACAGAGGCAACTGGGAGAAATCAGTCCCATAGTTATCAAAGTTCTGAACTATGAAGATCTTTGAAAGAGAGAACACAAAGTTTGAATTATGTCCAGCAATAAATGAATAAATAGTACATCTCTCAGAGTAGAAGTATATGAGTAAATTGCCTCCATTATAGCTCTCATGAAGTTTCCAGCTGATCTTCAAAAGCAGCCCCCTGTATAGTCATCTAAAAGGGAGATAATTCAAGCATGAGTGACAGTGATCCAAAAAAGGACATGACTGAGTTGTAAGATGCAAAGGTCCTTCTACTTATACCTGCAATTTGGTCTTTATTTTATGTTGATTAAAGATTAAAGTTAAAGATCTTTGCAGACAAAGAGGTGGGGAGCTAATTAGCAAGTAACAGAAATATGGACTCTGGAATTTATTCTTCCCAATCACTTGCGGACAGGTTTTAAAAAACAAAAACAGCAACAACAGCCATTCTTTGGAGCCCAAGAATTCAAAACTAAGAACTCACAATAACATTCAAAATAAAATGCCCAACCAAGGACACTCAATAACAAGGAACATGCATCTATAATTACACCACAGATTAGTGCATGACAAAGTAGGAGTAAAAGGCCTTGGTAAAGATATTGTGATACCTACAAAGAGCAGAATTCTGCAAGCATGATACTTCTATTTTGGATAGACTGTATTACACAAACACCTACTGTAACTCCCTGGAATAAGTGTGATTCTGGAAAAGAAAGTTGGAAAGAAAGATTAGAGGATGGCCAGCAGCAAAGTGGTTGAACTCAGTTACCAACAATGGAGATGAATGCACAGTTGGAACACCTGACAAACCAGGTTAGGGATAGATTATCATGACAAAAATCTATGCAGTTGTTGGGAATTGAAAGCAACATGATTGCACATACTTAATCTATTTTAAAAACCCATCAAGGAATAACTTGTTCTTGCAGTATAGTAGCAAGTTGTAACTTACTCTCCAACTTTCTCACCAACAGCCTCAATAAAATTTCCAACCTCAACCATGGGTGTATAGGTAACTCCTTACTTGTGCAGTCTTTACCTCCCCTCCTGAGAAACACTTGAGGATTCCACTCTCTTTCCTGGCAGTGCAGAACCTTTGTACAAGCCTGATAAAGGTCATCTTTATCTGTAGGTTCTTCTTTCTTGACCTCAAACATCTACTACAACATCTCTAAGCCAGGGGTCTTCAAACTTGATAGCTTTAAGACTTGTGGACTTCAACTCCCAGAAATCCTCCTCTAGTCATGTTAGCTCAGGAATTTTGGGAGTTGAAATCTACAAGTCTTCAACTTGCCGAGTTTGAAGACCATTGCTTTAACCTGTTCCTTTATCAGAGTCTCTTTGTTGGGTGCTCAGCAGGCACTGAACCTACAGATGCTCATGCTCTGTTGGTGTGTGATTTACTCAAGAGGTGGCTGATGTTTCCCCTTCATCACAGAGACATGTAATCATTTTTAAAAAGGTTTTTCTCTTTCCTGTAAACCATTTATTTTTAATAAAATAGAGGTATATGATTTACACATTAAATATTTGAACTTAGTAGCAGGATTATTGTCTTGTGATTCATGGAGAAAAGACAAGTCTGTTCAAATAAGCTTTTTCAGCTATAGGGTCTCTATACAGACATTATACAGATAGTGTGGGAGAAATAGCCACTGTTCTATTTCATAGTCTCGTGTACCTCCTGCATATTTCAGTTTAGGCTAACAAGCTGCAGGGCAATACACAATCAGATCATGAACTTATAAAGTGCCACTTCTTGTATACAATTTAAAATAAAACATTTTTTTTTGTCCTGAGTGCTCATAAAGAAGTTTTACAGCACCTTCAACTTCAGTTTATTGTATATTGCTGGTGAATTATAAGTGGATTGGGTATAAACCTTTCCCTTAAACCATCAGAGACAATGTTAGATTTAAAAGTGTTTTTCCCTGAAAAAAAAATCCTGCCCTTATTAAAAACAAGATTTATTTCTACCAAATCTAGATGGCAAAAAATTTCAGCAATCTCTAGATGTCATGAAAAAGATTATCTATCTGGGCATCAGGTGTTGCAAATGGATGAATTCTGGATGAGAGAAAACCACTGAGGGTGGAAATTTGGCATGTGTAATGATTAGTGAAGCAGGTTTCACAACAGAAATTTATTTGCAAAAAATCTATTATAAAGATAGGCAAAGACTAATGTAAGTTAGCTACATTCCACATGGGGAAGAGTCAGAAACCATATTTCTATGCACTGGTATCTGGGAACAAAAACAGAAGAGTAGCAAGCCATTAGGAAAAGAGCAGGCAGAGTGACATTATACACAGTAAATCATTGCATCTCTCTTTCTTTACCCTATTACCCCCTTATAAATCATGAGGCACTAAGGAGTCAAGACCACTGAACCTTCATTTCCAGCATTGGACTGAGAGAAGTTGGTATATGCCATGTACGTACCATGACATTTTCCCAAAGGATGGAAGGAAAATACAGTCCCTGCAGCTTCCACCCAACTAGAATATAGACAGTAGGGAAATTTGCAGCTGAAATCCAGTACAGGTAGTCTCTGACTTACCACCACAATTTGGACAAGAATTTCTGTTGCTAAACAAGGTTGTTAAGTGAGGAATGCCCAAATTTACATGCTTGTTAAGCATATCACTGCAGTTATTAAGTGAATTTGGCTTCCCCCATTGACTTTGCTTGTTGGAAGCCAGCTGGAAAGATTGCAAATGGAAATCACATGACTCTGGGATACTGCAACTGTTGTAAATGCATCTGGTTACCAAGTGCCCAAATAATTTAACAACTGATTCACCCAGGGTCAAGTTGGCCATCACAGGAGGGCTGTCCTGCATGTGTGACAGAGCTGGAGGGCAGGGATGGCCATGCTTCCCACACAGCCAATCTCACGGTGGGTGAACTAGTTGTTAAATTATTTGAATGCTACCACTGTATACATATACACATACACATATAAATACATTAAATGGCCTGATTGTCTAAACAGGTACCAGGAAATAATTCTTTGCACAATAGCATACCCAGACTTTGGAATTCATTAGCACAACGTCTGGTTCACATTTCATTACAATAACCCTTTGGAGTTCTGGGGGGGCTTATGATTTTTGAAACAATTGCAATTGCCTGGGATTTAACAACATGCTAAGCCAATAAACATAAATGATTTTACATAGTAGAATATCTTGGTTAATCCAACATGCTTAAACAAAACTGAACAAATCATTTTATGGGAGAGCATATATAATAAGAATTACAGTGGTGGTCACCAACTCGAATAGCTTTAAAAGTATTTAGACAAATTCATGGAAAATAAGACTATTCACAATTCATAGTGCAGCTGAGAGTACGATAAGCTACACTGTGATTTAATTTCTCACTATCTAACAACACATATGGTGCTTTTATTAGCAGACAGGAACCTTTAATGTTCCTCTTAGGAGCACAACTGAATGTTTGAAATTGAGTAAAAATATAATTATATAATTTTTATATGTACTACAGTATATGTAATGATAACTTAATAGCGAGAATAATAATTAAAGATGATATTTATGTGCCTTCATTTTTATAAAGTTTGTAAAATAGGATTTGTTTAACAACTTCAAATTGTGGATGACAGATGGGCTATACTGTAACCAATGACTTGTTTGTTGCATGAAATCACTTCTTTCCACTAATTGTTTTTTCTGTGTTATGCCCCATCTTTTTTCTCCTATATAGCTAATCAATTGTAACTTTCTAGAAAATAAAATATAAGATAACAATGGCTC
Organism: Laticauda laticaudata; assembly: GCA_004320025.1. Taxonomy (NCBI): domain Eukaryota; kingdom Metazoa; phylum Chordata; class Lepidosauria; order Squamata; family Elapidae; genus Laticauda; species Laticauda laticaudata. The sequence continues at coordinate 24,227 of BHFT01052591.1, forward strand.
ATGAAGCATGTGCCTCCCTCTTTCCCTTTATTTTGTTGGGGTGTCTATACACTGTAGCTACTTGAAAAGCCAGAGACATGCTAAGGCAAAAAACACCCCTCATTATACTGATAAATGAAGCTAACCATTATTGCTGGCAGATCATGTTTTTAATACTATCTTTGGTTGCTATGGCTTATTTTTAATTTTTAAACAGATCATGACTGAATGCAATGAATGAGTCAAGTCAGTGCAATTTCCTTCTAACTAGATCTGTTTAAGATTGCACTATTTTCCCAACATGGGATTTTTATACATGTGAAGAGAAAGGGCGTTGGTACTTACCTGATACTCCCATTCTCTGTGAGCTGTGAAGAGCATCCAGAAGTGGGAGGTGCTTCAGTCTCTTC
>BHFT01052592.1:0-11253 GCA_004320025.1 Laticauda laticaudata
AATGAAATAAAGGACAAAACCTTGATGTGCCCACCCACATTGTGTCCAAACTCATCCAGATAGGAGATATTATTTTTTCCTCTGCATTCTTGCAGCTTGAACTGCCTGGATTTTCCTCAGTGAGGAACATGAGATCTCTAGAAGAGGCCATTCATCCTTTCATATCAAATTATATACGGGGTGTTCTGTATAAATAATAGTAGGCTCCAAAAACTTCATTCCAATTGGTTAACAAAAACTAAAAGGGGATTGGTTCAATAGGAACCAATCCAGGAAGCTGCCCAAGGGCGGCAAAACCAAATGCTTGTCATTGGCTACAAGCCGGCTACTACAAGACAGAAACATATAAAAGGGCTGTCGCGGCTTGAGCCAATGTTCCGTTTCTGACTGTGTTAACAAATAAAGACTTNCCCCCCAACTTGAAAAAAGCCCAGTCAAAATACCATCATCCATGCACCAGGTTGAAGTGAGTAAGTTCTGGAGTGCTCCAAGGTTTACATTATATTAAAATATTTTCAGGAAATCTTTACCGATAGGAGAAATTACAAAAGTGAAAGTGGAAGGACTCAGAGAAATTGTGTGCCTTATACAGCCATGAAGAAAAACTGCAAATTGGAAAAGGAAGTTTGTAAAGAATAACTAGAGGAAGCAGCATTGGCTCAACAGAATATAAACAAAGAACCGTCCAAAAGGACATTTTATTGTGACAACTGAAGCCTCTCTGGAGCTCTCTTCCCCAAAATGCTCAAAGGCAGTTGTTAGGTTATACAATCTGTAAAAGAACTGAAATTTAAATTGAAAACCTTTGCCTACAGGGCTGTTAAGTCACGTGGGCAGAGAAACAGGGATGCATGAGAAAGGGAATCTGGGCAGGTAAGAGAGGCAGATTCAGGTGCTGCATCTCCAAGGAAGCTCAGTTGGACGCCTCTCTGGCCTCCTCCTTGCAGGGTTCACGCCCAGCCACGATCCCTTTGAGCCCAGGACCTCTTCCTCCACCAACCCTGGGAGGCGGATCCTCCCCAGCAGCCACAGGGGAACGTGGGAACAGTGGTGCCCAACACCAGGCGGCCTCACCCTTGGGAGCAGGATCGGAGAGCCGTTCGCGCACCCGAAGAGAAGCGGCGGCACAGCGGTTCTCACGGGGCAGAAAACCTTGCCAGGAAAGGCGGGGACTCGGAAGGGGAGGGGGCACAACTGGGGAAACCCCACCTGGCTCTCCTTCCCTCCCCCCAGGAATCCCTCCTCCCTTTCCGCACCTGGGGATTCCCCCTCCTCTTCCTCCCCACTCCTGGTCTCCTGCCCCTCTGAGTGTCCTTGCCCACCTGGCGCCCCTTGAGCGAGGGAATCTCTGCAGGACTTGATGTAAGAGATGTCGGGGGACCAGGAAGGAGGGCAAGGAGGGGTCGGGATTGGCTCCCACCCCACTTTTCCCCCTTTCCTGCCTCCTCTCTAGGTGCAAAAGTGTTTCTGCTTGCTCTCGCCTCCTGGATGTCAGTTGCTTTTCCCACGCTTTTCCTGCAGAGCCGATGTTTTGATGCCCCAGCTCCCCGCCAGCCACCTGATCTTCGGCGTGCTGATCCTGTGCTTGTTGGCCTCCGGATTCCCACCACCCAGCATCAGTTCAAAGGTTCCTTCCACCCTCCTCCCTGAGGGGAGAGGAGGTAAAAAGAGGGAAGTGAGAGGGAGAGTGGGAAAGAGGGAGGGAAAGAGAGAGGGGGGTAGAGACATAGACACAGAGATAGAGAGGGGGGAGAGAGAGAGACATAGAGAAATACGGGGGGGGGGGAGGGAGTTGTCAAAAAGGTTTTGTGGTTCCCAGAGTTTTTAAACAACCGTTTTCTGCCCTAATGATCGGCTAGGTAGGCATGTCTAGGGGGTCATGTGACTTGGTGGGGGTGACATTGTCAGCCACACCCACCCAGCTTTTGTGACTCCTTGTGTTTTCTGTGGAAATGGGTCCAAATGGCTCTTCGAGTGTTTAAGGTTGCAGACCCCTGGCCTAGACATATCGAGGTGCTTCAACCCATCATCATATAATTTTATTAGTAAACTTACTGACTGCACATCTCAGAGTTTGAAGCAACTCTTGAGCATCTTGCCTTGCCTTAATTTTCATAGCAACAGTGACAATACCCATTTTTTCCTTGTTGAAAGCAATACATTTTAAAAATGAAACATTTTCCATTGTAGTTTTTCCTCAAATCACCACCACCAACAAGGAGGATATAACAAATACATCGGCATTATGATGCTGATCTCACCCAGCAGCCATCAAAGGGAAAGAACTCAAAAATGAGTTCCCAATAGAAGTTGCTAATAAAGTGGAGATGCTGTGATCAAAAGCACAATCCCTTTTTTCAACTTAATATTCCTACAGCTCATCTCCATTGGGTTCATCTGCAAGGCAGAACAGCCTCTACACGTGAAATTTTATACTGCTTTTTTTCCACGGGGCTTTGGACTAACTCTCAACATACCCATCACCCATTGCACACATACATTTTGAAGATCTCCTGGAAGCTGTCATCATTTTCAATGTGGCCACCTTAAGGCATCTGCAAAGTGCTAAGATCGCAAAACAGAATAGTTTCTCTCTTTCTTAAAGGTCAATGAGCCATAAACTGCACTTTCCATTGCATGGCCCAGGGATGTGTTCCAGGCACAATGAAAATGACGGTTGCTTCCACAACTCAAGTCATGCGACCCAGGGATGCATGTCCTGGCCTCTTTCCCCAAAATGAGGTTCTGTGATCTTCAAAAGGTAAGGATGAGGAGACTGTGAAGCCTGCTGGGGTGAGAGTGAAGTCTAAGGACTGCAGGAACCCAGTGGGAGAGGAGAAAAGCCTGTGGGGACTTTGTGGGGGTGGGGGAGGAAGAAGCCAGTCAGGACACTGTGGAAAAAGGAAAGGAGTGGGGCGATCAAAGGGTTGAGGTAGAGGAAGCCTTGGGAATGCAAACCTGGGCCTTGTCTATGCCTCCAACCCTGAGGTGTTCCGCTTAATCACTCAGACATTCATTGAATACCTTTACCAGGCAGAGAGGGGATGGGGTAATTAAGCAAAGCAGTCCCGTTTAACTGTGATTGCAACATGAGAGGATAATTGATAGGCTCCATTACACTTATACCTCAAGGACTATATACACACCTAATTTATAGTAGCTAAGGGACTATTGTTATTAATATAGAATGTTAATTGAAAATGGCTATGTTGTTATAAGTTTTTATAGGATTAAAGGGATTAAATGGGGAAAATGCATTAGGCAAAGGGTTCACAAGCTCGAATTGACAATGAAAAAGGAAAACTTTTGAATGAAAAAATAATAGTACAGGTGCAAAAGTTCATTTGTTTCAGTAATGCAACTTAAAAGTAATATATGAGATAGACTCCTTACTTGCAAGATAGTTCAAGCCATGATTTGTCTTGATTATGGTTTAAAGCTCATGAAAACCCCAAATCCACAATCTCAGATAATCAGAATATTGTGAAAAGGTTCAATACTCTAGGATCAAAATGTCTCACTCTAATCAGCTAATTAAGCCATAACACCTGCAAAGGGTTCCTGAGCCTTTAAATGGTCTCTCAGTCTGCTTCAGTAGCGAATGCACAATCATGGGAAAGACTGTTTGACCTGACAGTTGTGCAGAAAACCATCACTGGAAACCCTCCATAAGCGAGGGAAAGCCTCAAAAGTAATTGCAAAAAGAAGTTTGGACTGTTCCCAAAGTGCTTGTATCAAAGCACATTAATTAGAAAGTTATGTGAAGGGAAAAGTGTGGAAAAAAAAAGGTGCACAAGCAGCAAGATGACCCGCAGCTGAAGAGGATGCAGGAAAGGCCATTCAAAATGTTGGGACTTTCACAAGGAGTGGACTGAGGCTGGAGTTCAAGCTGCATCAAGAAGCCATCACACAGACCAGATCCTGGGACATGGGGCACTCAAATGTCATATTCCTCTTTGTCAAGCCGCTCCTGAACAACAAACGTCAGACAGCATCTTTACCTGGGCTAAAGAAAAAAAGACTCGGTCTGCCTGTGCTCAGTCATTCCAAGTTTCTTATTTGTCTGATGAGAGCAACTTTTGCATCTCATTTGGAAACCAAGGGACCCAGAGTCTGGAGGAAGAATGGAGAGGTGCATTGCTGCAAGGATGCCTGAAGTCCAGTTGTTGAAGTTTCCACAGATTGTGAATTTGGGTTTCATGAGCTGTAAGCCATAATCATCACAATTATGACAAATCACAGCTTGAACTATCTTGCTTTGCATGTAATGAGTCTATCTCATATATTCGTTTCATCTTTTAAGTTGTATTACTGAAATAAATGAACTTTTGCACGATATTCTAATTTTTTGAGTTTCATCTGTGATAAAATTTGCAAATGTGAAGGATATAAGAAAATGTGTGAAAATGTGAAATATACAAATTGAATAAGGATATTGTTAAATAAGACATGAGAATGTTTAAAGAAAAATGAAAAAGCTATAATGCAAAATTAAATTGGAAAAGAATAATGAATATAGAAACTGAATAAGAATATTGATAATATTGTTAAACAACATATGGGAATATTTGAAGAAATATTGAATAAGCAATAATATGATATGAATTTTGATATGAAAGTTGAGTATGTAATCATGGTCACGTTTGTATTTAAATGTCAAAACTTGGAACCACATTGAATTTTTTTAAAATATACAAATAAAAAAAATTGCAAAAAAAAAAAAGGACTACTTGAATGGTGGTCGGGAAATTCTGGCACGCAAAATCTGGAGGACACCAAGGTAGAAAATGGAAACTCCAATTGCGGGAATTCAACAATCAATATAAAAAAACACCACCAGATAGCCTTTTTGAAGAATTCGATACTTCTGCACAAAGAAATATCCAGAAAGTTCTGATCATCATAAGCATGTAATTAGCCTTTATCATGGCTGTGAGTCCTCTGTATCACTTTGTGTATCACAAAGTTGGAATTCTGACTGAAACTTTTCCCACAATATGGACACTCATTCAGTTTATCTTCTGTGTGAGTCCTCTGGTTTTTAACAAGGTTGGAATTCTGACTGAAAGTTTTGTCACACTCAAGACATTCATGTGCTTTTTCTTTGGAATAGGTCCTCTGGTTTGTTGTTAGCCTAGAATTCTGACTGAAACTTTTGCCACATACTGGACAATCATATAGTTTGTACCATGTGAGTTCTCTGGTGTATCATCAGGTGGGAATTCCTACTGAAAGGTTTCCCACACTTTGGGCACTCATATGGTTTTTCTCCTGTGTGAGTCCTCAGGTGTGTCACCAGGTGGGAATTCTGACTGAAACTTTTCCCACACTCTGGACACTGATATGGTTTCTCTCCTGTATGAGTCCTCTGGTGTTTCACAAGGTTGGAATTATCACTGAAACTTTTTCCACACACTGGACACTCATACGGTTTATCTCCTGTATGAGTCCTCTGGTGTGTAATCAGCTGGGAATTATGACTGAAACTTTTCCCACACTCTGGACACTCATACGGTTTATCTCCTGTGTGAGTCCCCTGGTATGTCACCAGCTGGGAATTAAGACTGAAAAATTTCCCACAATCTGCACACTCATACAATTTCTCTCCTGTGTGAGTACTCTCGTGTGTCACCAGCTGGAAATTATGATTGAAACTTTTCCCACATTCTGGACTTTCATACGTTTTTTCTCCTGTGTGACTCCTCTCGTGTGTCACTAGCTGGAAATTATGATTGAAACTTTTCCCACATTCTGAACATTCATACGGTTTCTCTCCTGTGTGAGTCTTCTGGTGTTGCACAAGGCTGGAATTCTGACTGAAACTTTTCCCACAGTCTGGACACTCATACGGTCTCTCGCCAGTGTGAGTCCTCTGGTGTGACACCAGCTGAAAATTCCGACTAAAACATTTCCCGCAATCTGAACATTCATATGGTTTCTCTCCTGTGTGAATCCTCTGGTGCATCATGAGGTTGGAATTCTGACTGAAACTTTTCCCACAATCTAGACACTCATATGGTTTGTCTCCTGTGTGAATCCTATGGTGGGTCACCAGCTGGGAATTCTGACTGAAACATTTTCCACATTCTGGACATTCATACGGTTTGTATCCTGAGTGAATCCTCTGGTGTGTCACAAGGTTGGAATTCTGACTGAAACATTTCCTACACTCTGGACACTCATACAATTTCTCTCCTGTGTGCGTCCTCTGGTGTTGAACAAGGTTGAAATTGTGACTAAAACTTTTCCCACACTCAGGACATTCATACGGTTTGTCTCCTGTGTGAGTCCTCTGGTGTGTTATCAGATTATAAATATAACTGAAACATTTCTCACATTCTGGACATTCATAAGGTTTTTTTCCTGTGTGAGTTCTCTGGTGTGTAATAAGGCTGGAATTCCGACTGAAACATTTCCCACAATCTCGACATTCATATGGTTTTTCTCCTGTGTGACTCCTCTGGTGTGTAATAAGGCTTGAATTCCGACTGAAACTTCTCCCACAAACTGGACATTCATACGGTTTTTCTCCTGTGTGAGTCCTCTGGTGTGTTAACAAACTGGAATTATAACTAAAACTTTTCCCACACTGAGGACATTCATACAGTTTGTCCTGGGAATGAGTCCTCTGGTGTGTCATTAGGTCAGAATTTTGACTGAAATGTCTGCCCAAATCTGGACAGTAATACATTTTGTAATGTGTGAGTTCTCTGGTGTGTCATCAGGTGGGAATTCCTTCTGAAATGTTTCCCACACTTTGGGCACTCATTTTGTGGTTTTCTGAAGGAAGTGGAAAATATTTTAATTTCTGGCTGGCTTTGCTTTTTTTCCCCCAATGTTGCTTGTTATTCTCAGTTTTCCAGAGTGCTTTTATTGCCATCCTCTTTGTCTATAAGATCCAAAGAAAAACATAACTTTAATTCTTCATAAAATGGTTGCAGAAGATGTAAAAAAAGATAAAAATACACTTTACAATAATTAAGCAAATATACCACAATAAGGAATAGCCTCTTACACTAGTTATGATTAATTTGACATATTTGGTTCAAATATGCATTCAGTCATTAAATTCTCTTTTTCACTTTGGTGATTCACAAATTATTAGCAGTGCAAAGCCTTATCATCAAATATATCTGGAAATTCTGGGGATACACTGAACGGTTGTAAACGTATACATTCAGAGAGAAATACAAATACACATGCTTATAACGATATATACATATACATACACACATATATATGAACTTATATGGAGAATCAACATGTTTTTAATCTGAAAATTATCCCTTGTTGGCTTTACAGAGCAGGAATGCTATGAAAGCGAAGGTGTAAAGACACAGAAAAAATTTGTGCCTTAAATAAAATTTTGAGAAAACATGAAAATTGGAAAGGGAAGATGGTCATGGAATAACTAGAGGAAGCAGGACTGGGTCGATAGAATATAAATTAAAAACACTCCACAGGGCATTTTATTCCAACAACTGAAGCCTCTTTGGAGCTCAACCAACCTGCCTCTTGTGCTCATCAGTCTCTCTTCCCACAAATGCTCTGCAGGCATCTTGAGCAAGACATCCCAGAGCTGTCACTTAACCTGAAATTTTTTATCTTTCTCAATACAATGCATTCAGAAAGTATTCAGACCCCCTTTACTGTTCTCAAATTTGTTATATTTACTGTTCTCAAATTTGTTATGCTGCAGCTAAATTTACAGACATTTCTAAAGTTTTGTTTTCAGTTTGTCATGTACAGGAATGAGGAAAAAATGAATGTCAACAAGCGAAAAATCTGACTGATGTAAAAAACTGATGTCTCAAATCTGCCAGCAGAAAAATCTCGGGCTGCAGTTTTCAGTCGTGCAGCAAAAGGATAAAAACGGTTGAGGAGAGAAAGACTTTGCAGCAGCAGCCCTTATGTTTCATTCCTGCCCCTTCGCTGCTTCCAGGCCGTGGAGGAGCCCAAAGGGCCCGACTTGCTCCCGGCTTCTCCTCCGACCTGCCCTCCACTCACCTNGCCATTATCCTCCCGTGGCTGAGCCGGAAGGGGAACTTCCTCTGTCATCCTCCTCTCTGGCAATCTAATACTCTATCGTTCCAGTTCGTTCCAGCTCGGTCTCTCTCCCTCCGGTGTGATGTCGACACGAGCGACGCCGACCGTCCTCTTCTTCTCTGCATTCGAGGAGCGAGGGTTGCTTCTTTGTCGAGCGCCATCTAGCGCCATGAGGTAGGGACGCCCTCATTGTCACTCCAGCAGGTGCTGCATCATAAACGTTGGTGAAGGTCTTGTTTTTATGTGCAGCCTTAAACAATTTCCAGCTTCATTCCACTGATAAAAGAATGAAATACAGGACAAAACCTTGATGTGCCCACCCACATTGCTTACAAACTCGTCTGGATAGGAGATATTATTTTTCCCTCTGCATTGTTGCAGCTGGAACTGCCCGGATTTCCCTCAGAAAGCAACCTGATTTAACATCTACATGAAATCCCTAGGAGAGGCCATCCATCCTTTCATATCCAATTATATGCAGGTCATCTTTGATTTACACCACTTCATTTAGTGACCNTTGATCTCCTCACATCCTTTAAAAAGCCCAATCAAAATACCATCATCCATGCACCAGGTTGAAGTTAAGTTCTGAAGTGCTCCAAGGTTGACATTATATTAAAATGCTTTCAGAAATCCTTACAAAAAGGAGAAGTTAAGAAAGCAAAAGTGGAGAGACTCAAAAGAAATTCTGTGCCTTAAACAACTATTCTCTGCCCTCATGATCGGCTAGTTAGGCATGGCTTGGGGGTCATGTGACTTGGTGGGAGTGACATTGTCAGCCACAACCACCCAGCTTTTGTGACTCCTAGTGTTTTCTGTGGAAATTGGTCCAAATGGCTCTTTGAGTGTTTTAAGGTTGCAGACCCCTGGCCTAGACATATCTAGGTCCTTCAACCCATCATCATATAATTTTATTAGTAAACTTACTGACTGCACATCTCAGAGTTTGAAGCAACTCGGAGCATCTTGCCTTGCCCTAATTTTCATAGCAACACTGACAATACCCATTTTTTTTCCTTGCCAAAAGCTATTGGGAGTTCTTACACAATACATTTTAAAAAATGAAACATTTTCCATTGTACTTTTTTCTCAAATCACCACCACCAAGGAGGGCGCAACAAATACATCGGCATAATGGTGCTGATCTCACCCAGCAGCCATCAAAGGGAAAGAAGCAGGCACCTCCACAAAAATGAGTTCACAGCAGAAGTTGCTAATAAAGCTGGAGATGCTGTGATCGAAAGCACAATCCCTTTTTCCAACTCAATATTCCTACAGCTCATCTCCACTGGGTTCATCTGCAAGGCAGAACAGCCTCTACATGAGAAATTTTACACTGCTTTTTTCACGGGGCTTTGGATTAATTCTCCTTTTCCTGAAGGTCAATGAGTCAGAAACTGTACTTATATTGGCCTGCAGGCAGGTGGCAAAATGGCTACTGCTTTCACAAATCCACTGAATGCCCAGGGATGAATTCCAGGAACAATGAAAATGACGGTTGCTTCCACAACTCAGTCATGCATGTCCTGCCTTCTTTCCCCATAATGAGCTTCTGTGATCTTCAAAAGGAAAGGAAGAGGAGAATGTGAAGCCTGCTGGGATGGGAGTGAGGTCTAAGGACTGCAGGAGCCCAGTGGGAGTGGGGAAAAGCCTGTGGGACCTTGCAGGGTGGGGGGGAGGAAGAACCATGGGAACCCCCATGGAAAAGTGAAAGGACTGGGGCGATCAAAGCATTGAGGTAGAGGAAGCCTTGTGAATGCAATCCTGGGCCTTGTCTATGCCTACAACCCTGAGCTGTTCCGCTTAATAACTCACACATTCATTGAATACCTTTACCAGGAAGAAAGGAGGTGGGGGTAATTAAGCAAAGCAGTCCCATTTAACTGTGATTGCAACATAAAAGTGTAGCTGATAGGCCCCATTACACTTGTATCTCAAGGACTACGTATATGGTGGTTGGGAAATTCTGACACTCAAAATATGGAAGACACCAAGATAGAAAATGGAAACTCCAATTCTGGGAATTGAATAATCAATATAAAAAAGACCACCTGAAAACCTTTTTGAAGAATTCCATATTTGTGCAAAAAGAAATATCCAGAAAGTTCTGCAGATCACCAGAAACACGTAATTACCTTTAATCATGACTTTGAGTCCTCTGGTGTGTCACCAGGCTGGAATTCTGACTGAAACTTTTTCAGTTTCTGGAAAAAGGGGATCTGGACCAGGGGTCTTTAAAATTGACAGCTTTAAGACTAGTGGACTTCAACTCCCAGAATTCCTCTTCCAGTCATGTTAGCTCAGGAATTCTGGGAGTTGAAGTCCACAAGTATTAAACTTGCCAAGTTTGAAGACTCATACGATTTCTCTCTGGTATGTGAAAAGATCGGAATTTTGACTAAAACCTTTCCCACAATCTTGACATTTCTACGATGTCTTGGAAATGTGTCATTAGTCCGGAATATTGACTAAAACTTCTGCCACAATCTGGACACTCATACAGTTTGTACATGTGCGTTCTCTGGTTTGTCATCAGGTGGGAGGGAATTCCTACTGAAATGTTTCCCACACTTTGGGCACTCATATGAATTCTCTCCTATGTGGGTCCTCTAGTGTTTCACCAGGTGGGAATTCTGACTGAAACTTTTTCCAAAGTCTGGACACTCATACGGCTTGTCTCCTGTGTGAGTCCTCTGGTGCTTCACAAGGTTTGAGTTATCACTGAATCTTTCCAACACTCGGGACATTCAAAAGGTTTCTCTCCTGTGTGTCTTCTGGTGTTGCATAAGGCTGGAATTCTTACTGAAACTTTTCCCACAATGTGGACACTCATAAGGTTTCTCTCTTGTGTGAGTCCTCTGGTGTGACAGCAGCTGGAAATTCCAGCTTAAACATTTGCCACAATCTAGATGTTGATATGGTTTTTATCCTGTGTGAATACTCTGGTGCATCAGGAGGTTGGAATTCTGACTGAAACATTTTCCACATTCTGGACATTCATGTGGCTTGTCTCCAGTATGAGTACTCTGGTGCTTTACAAGGTTGGAATTCTGACTGAAACTTTCCCCACATTCTGGACACTCGCACGATTTGTCTCCTGTGTGAGTCCTCTGGTGTGACATCAGCTGGAAATTCCGACTGAAACATTTCCCACAATCTGGACATACATACGGTTTTTCTCCTGTGTGAATCCTCTGGTGCATCAAG
>BHFT01052594.1:0-11261 GCA_004320025.1 Laticauda laticaudata
GGAATGCAAACACCTACCCCCCCCCCCATCATAAAACTGACTATGCAATAGAATTGATCCCAGAGGTACAGTTGCCTAAACCTCGTATGTACACAATGAGTCCCAAGGAGATGGAAAAGATGAAGAATTATTTAGATAAAAACTTGGCCTGTGGCTTCATTCAGCCTGGACAATCACATATAGCTGCCCCAGTATTGTTTAGGGAGAAGAAGAATGGAACCTTGCATTTGTGTGTGGATTTTAGAGGGCTGAATGCTATATGCGTAGATAATGTATATCCTCTGCCTTTGATCAGTGACTTATTGGCCACGTTGGCCAATGGAAAAATCTTCACGAAGTTGGATTTGCATGGAGCATATTATAGAATAGATCAAGGAGATGAATGGAAAACTACCTTCAATTATCCCCTTGGTAGTTTTCAATTTAAGGTGATGCCTTTTGGGCTGCAAGGTGCCCCTGCAGTATTTATGCAGTTGATTAATGAGGTGCTGCATGGACATTTATATCATGGAGTACTAGTGTATTTACATGACATCCTAATTTATGCACAAACCTTGGATGAACATGTAAAATTAGTACGAAGTGTATTGAGAAAATTGTGAGACGCTAAATTGTACATGAAATTGTCAAAATGTGAATTTCACTGCAGTAAATTGTACTATCTAGGATACAGAATTTCCCATGATGGTTTGGAAATGGATCCCAATAAAGTCACCACTGTTTTGGAATGGGAAACCCCACAAATCCGTAAACAATTGCAGAATTTCCTTGGTTTCACAAACTTTTTAAAAATATATATATATTTATTATTATTATTTTTTTTACATCGTAAAACATCATAGTATGAACAAGTTCTTGGCATCTATACAAGATTTTGGTTTACATATCATAATACATTATACTGCATTTATCTACTATTAAATAATATCTTTAGCTATAATTACTATTCTTATATCTTGATATAGTTTACACAATTGTATTTTACTTTCTTAAGGGTTGTTTCTGGTTTTGCAAACTTTTATAGGCAATTTGTACCACAGTTTGCTAGTATTGCATTAGCATTAACTGAATTACTAAAAACAAAGAATCAGAAAACAAAGCCAATGTCCGGTCAAAAACTGGAGTGGTCCACTGTATGTCAACAGGCATTTGACAATTTGAAGACATTGTTTTACCAAACACCGATTCTAAAACATCCTGACCCCATGAAAAAATATATGGTTCAAGCTGATGCCAGCAAGGTGGCTGTTGACACTATCTTTTTGCAAATAAATGAACAAGGACTGTTATAACCTTGTGCTTAAACGTTCTGGAAATTCACCCCAACAGAGAGAGGGTGGGAGATCTGGGAAAAAGAAGTATTTGTGGTGAAATGGGAGTTAAATATATGGAGACATTTATTAGAGGGCATCAAAGAAGTTTTTGAAGTCTGGACAGACCACAAGAATTTGGAGGCTTTACAAACACCCCACCATTTATCTCCCAGGTTAGGTGGGCTATGTACTTTAAGCTGTTTAATTTTCAACTGCACTATGTACCAGGTGGTCGAAATTTTATGGCAGATGCTCTGTCCCAACTACTGCAATACAATGAACCTCGAGATGTGATTGTTCAGCCTCTGATCCCAGAAACCACACCCAGGAATACAGGACAGGCTACACGGTTAAAAGAAATAAAGGAGGATATGTCGCGAGAGACAACTTGGACAGATACATTACTTACCAGTAATGCTGACTTGGTTTCCTATAGAGATAATTTGGCTTGGAAAGGAAACAGGATTTATGTACAGGATTTATGTACATACTACATTATGTACAAAATGTAGGAATTACATTTTGGAAAAAATGTCATGATGACAAACAAGCTGGGCATTTCGGCTTTTAAAAACCTTACATTCAGTTTGATGCCAATTTTGGTGGCTGAAAATGAGATCTGAAATAGAACAATATATAAAAAATTGTCATGTCTGTGCAATGTCAAAATCAAGACTGAGAAAGCCACTAGGATTGTTACGAACAGTGTCTGGACATCAACATCCATGGCAGGATATTGCCATGGATTATATAGTGGAACTACCACCAGTAATGTATATACAGGTATATGGACAATCATCGACCTATTCTCGAAACAGGTACATTTCGTACCTTGTAAAAGTTGCTATAGGCTAAATCTCTCACCAATATGTTCATACAACATGTGTATAGATTACATGGAATCCCTCAATGAGTAATTTCTGATAGAGGAGTACAGTTTACTGCTCAATTCTGGAGAGCATTCCTCCATTTGTTGGGATCATCTTAGGGATTAAGTTCAGCCTATCATCCAAGCACGAACGGCACCACAGAAAAAGCAAATGCCATGGTGGAGAGATATTTAAGATCTTATGTAGCCTATCAACAACAAGAATGGGTGGAGCTGTTACCATTTGAAGAAGTCGTGTACAATAATGCAGTACACAGTAGTATAGGATATAGTCCATTCTATGTAGCTAATGGCATGAAGTTCAGTCCATTACCAGATTTGAATAGCTATCCCAATGACCCAATCAGTGTCCAACAGTGGGCACAATGAGAACAAGCTAGTTGGATACATGTGAGAAAAGCCCTGGATAAAACAGCAATGGGTTATAAAGTATATGCAGACAAGAAGTGGCAGGATCATAAACCTTTCCAGGTTGGAGATAGAGTATACTTGTCAACAAAATATATTAAGTTGAAATTAAACAGTAAGAAATTAGGGGCCAAATATCTGGCTCCATTCCCAATAACAAAAATCATCAATCCTGTCACAGTAGAGTTAAAAGTACCATCATTGTTGGGCCGTATACACCCAGTGTTTCATGTCAGTTTATTAAAACCCATTGACTCCCAGGGCGAAGTACCTGAAATAAAAAAGGGTTATCAACATGATATGGATTACATTGAGATAGCTGGGATCCTTAACTCTCAAAAAAGAAGGAATAGTATCCAATATTTAGCACATTGGAAGGGCTACCCTTTATCAGAAACATCCTGGGTGAAGGTATCAGATGTATGTACAGATCGTTTAGTGTGTCATTTCCATAATATATACCCTGACAAACCTGGGCCCATGTTGCAATTAGAGTAACTGCCATGACTGCAGAGTCCTGGTAAGAGGGGCTGCCTGTCATATCTCCAGAGCATGCTGGAGCCATGACACCATGCGTTGTGCCATGTCAGACTATGCTATTGAGGGGGAAGTGTTGTTAACCACCCAACCTGGGGCTTCGACTGTTCCGCAGAGATAATGAGCCTTGTTGACATCACATGCTGAGCTGTTACAGTGTGCAGGCAGTTGTAGACAAAGTGATTTGGTTTCTGCCTGTTGAACTAACGATCTCTAGAGGGGTGGAGGGTCAGTTCATAGGTGTAAATACAATGTTGGAATATGATATTTGTACGAGTATAGTAAATAGGGGTAAATAATTAATGGATAAAAAGCACTGTGTTTAGGGTATTACATGGTGACCAGATGTGATCCAGTAGAGCTCACCAGATGGTAGATAAAGTCATTAAGTTGTTAACTGGTGTATAAATACAGCTCTGGCTGTGAGGTGCACCAGAGCTGAGTTTAATTCCTTTTGGTTACTCATTGTTACCTGAATCCAGAATATTGTATGGATGAATAAAGATTCATTTGATCATTACCTTTTGACCTTTGTTCCCCTTCCTGCAGGGAATCTGGTGAAACAGCCAGATATGAAATTATATTGATAGATATAGAGATGAGCATTATTGGTAAGGAGGAAACTATCTCAGACACAGAGGAAATTCATATTCTTGCTGCAGGAAAGCTTTATAATTGGGGCATAATCACAGAAGTAATGGTCAATAAGATTAGAACCACAGAAGGACAGATGGAGAAGGAAGGGTACTGGAATGAGAAGGAGAAGGAACCCTCCAGTCCAGCAACTCAGGGCTAAGAAAACACAGAGACATTTGTTCATGATGATGGTATAGCACAATGGGTAACGTACAGCAACATAACGATCAAAGGACATCACAGCAATAAGAATGCACTCACAGGTACCCAAGGAGAAGTAGAAATAGCAATTGGGCAATATATCCCCTGAAAGAAATAGTTTTGTTCAGAGAAATCAAGCTTATGAGCATCTTTTGGAAGATTGTCAAGACAAAGAGCATTTCCAGAAAAGACAAGTTGCAGAGGAAGAAGTACATGGGGGTTTGGAGGTGTTGGTCCATTCATACCAATGTGATGATGATGAGGTTTCCAGTGAGAGTAAAGAAAAATACAAGAAGGAACACTGAAAAAAGGAAGAGTTCAATGGGCTGAGAAAGTTGGAAGCCAATTAAGATGAAGTCCGTCATTTGTGTTTTGTTACTCCAGTACCTAGATCCCATGATTGATTTGCTGATGGAGAAACATCAGATAGAAAAACAGTGCCCAGTAGATTTGGTTGTTTCCATGAACATTGGAAGTGACTCTTTTCCAATGTTAGCTGTAGTTTCCCTTAAGACATCCTATTGATTGTATCTGATACAAGCAATGGGAGACTGATGATAATCTCTGGGGCTTCCTGTTGCTTCCTTTGAATCATACACAGACAATTGCACAATGCATGATTTATCTCAAATCATTCCAGGAGTTCTTCTTGTATGGAGTCCATGATTTGGAAGAACACAGTGATTTAGAAAATGGAACTCTGGGTGTTAACAACAAGAGGTCTGGCTTACATCCACTCAAGAAGAATGGAGGTAGGTGGATCCTGTTTCCATTTCCACATCCCAAATATTCATCCAGAAGATCTCACATGGTCACTTCCAATTCTGTCCTGGTTGGCATTCTGGTTGGCTATCCATACAAGCCAAATATTATTATTTATCTCCCCAACATGACCCTTTTGTCATCAAGGCTAGAAATTGATTAATTGATTGATTAATTGCAAGGCTACAAAGCAATATATTTCTAAAGAGATAAATGAATAAAGCAAAAAATCTAGCTAGGGATGCTTCCTTGGAGACATATCAGTGTCTTAATAAGTTTCTCAGGGAGTAAAATTTATAAATACATTTATTTGTTCTGGTGGTATGAAACTTTAATGGTGTTAAACACAATAAGCAATTTTTCTACTATGCAGTAGATGTTTTTAATCTTCAGGGATAACAGGAAATGTTGTCATATCAGCTGGAGGGGTTTTCATCTGCCTGTACAACATTAACATACCAGCTTCCTTCAACTCAAAAAATAAAATATCAATAAATGCCTTAGAAAAAAGCAAAAGGGGATAGTTTTTTAAAAGTTGTTTACTCCTTCACACATTGTCTTTCCTTCACCATTGGCAGAATTCAAGCCTATCTAAATAATTAAATAGTACAATCTCATCTTAGAATGGAAGGAGGGAGGGAGGGAGGAAGATATTGTAATATACTTACATGGATAATTTTATCAACCCAAATAAAAAGGGAGTGATGCCCCAATTGTTTATTTTAAAAAAGCTGAAATGCCTGTTCTTTAGTCTCAAAAATGTTTTTTTAAGCAATTGGAAACTTCTTCACTTCTTCAATTTAAGCAATTGGAAACTTCTCTATTTTAGAGAAATACATTTTTAAAGAAGAGATCATTGTCCTGAAATAAACACTTACTTAACATGCTTTATTTTCTTCAGTTTCTTATTTTTCTAAACATCAGTTTGTCCTGTGCCATGTTTTCTTTAAATAGTATTTTTATGGATTTCCAATTCTGAATCACCAGTTTTTCTCCTCTTAATAGTGAGATCCTATAACATTTGGACAATTTTGGTAGTCTTGTAGATACCTACAATCTGTCCAATTGTGTTTCTGACACTTCAGATTTCTTTAGTGTGGAAAACTTCCTCCCTCTCTGTCAGACCCTTTAGGTTGTGGCACAATGGTTAGAATTCAATATTGCAGGCTAATTCTGCCAACTGTCAGCAGTTCAATTTTGACCAGCTCAAAGTTGACTCAGCCTTCCATCCTTCTGAGGTCAGTAAAACGAGGATCCAGATTGTTGGGGACAACACACTGACTGTAAGCTGCTTAGAGAGGACAGTAAAGTACTATGAAGTGGTATATAAGTCTAAGTGCTATTGTTAGTGCTAGTTCAGAGCAGGAAATCAACTGTTTGGAAATATTAACTTTATTGAGATTTCTATAATTATACAGTCTTACAAGTTTTGCTATGTTATGTTTCTTCCCATATTTCTTATACTTTAGTGACTTGAAGAAGTGTTTTCTTCTTCTGAATGTTAGCTCATACTTATGCACTTTAAAATGTCTTTTGCCCCTTTTGCCTTGGTAATAATTTCTGTTTATATCCATCAAGGTCCTTTACTTTGCTTACAACAGTTTGCAGTCTCACTACTATAGTGTTTTTCACTATAGAGTGTCAGCAATGGAGGGAGGGAGGGAGGGAGGGAGGCAGGCAATGATAGATAGATAGATAGATAGATAGATAGATAGATAGATAGATAGATAGATAGATAGAAGATAGATAGATAGATAGATAGGAATAGATGAGAGATAGAGATAGAGATAGAGATGATATAGATAGATGTAGATTAGACAGAGAGAAAAGAGAAAGATGATTTAAAAATCTGATCTAAATATAGTATATAAAAATCATACACTGCAATGTCCGACCTGCAAATGATTCAGCTTTAATCATAACAATACAAGAGCACACAATAGATACAAACTCAAGGTTAACTGCACCAAACTTGACTGCAGAAAATACGACTTCAGCAACAAGATGGTCAATGTTTGGAATACTCTACCTGACTCTGTGGTTTCTTCCTCAAACCCCCAAAAACTTTAACCTTAGACTGTCTACTATTGGCCTCACTCCCCTTCCTAAGAGGCCTGTAGGGGACATGCATAAGCACACCAATCATGCCTACCATCCCTGTCCTATTGTTTTTTCTTCTTTTTCTTATAAGTATCTATCTCATTGTATTCAAAACTAATATTTATTCTTATGCCTGTATCTTGTAAGCAATTGACAAACAAATAAAATACTAAAAAAATGATAAAAATTAGAGATACACATTAGAGATATAGAAGCAGAGGCAGGCAGGCAGGCAACAGACAGACAGATGATAACCATAGGTAGAAAGGTGTGTGTGTGGAGAGAGAGAGAGAGAAGGTAAGATAGATAGATATAGATAGATAGATAGATAGATAGATAGATAGATAGATAGATAGATGATAGATAGAATGGATGGATGGATGGATGGATGGATGGATGGATGGATGGATGGATGGATGGATGGACGGATGGATGGATGGATGGATGGATGGATAGATAAATAGATTGATAGATTGATAGATTGATAGACTGATAGATAGATGATAGATAGATCCACATAAATATATATGTCCATTTTGAATACATAGTGCAAAGAGAAAACTTGAGAGTTCACAGAAGGTTGATGCACTATGGAACAAAACTGTGACTTAATATATATGTTCTGTTTTGGATACCAAGGAGCTCCTCCCAGAAGGTACAAGGGAACAAGGGAACAAGTTCTGAAGAGGATGTGTAGCATCTCAGACAATCATGCAGACCCTGCTCAAACATTGCTTATATGCTATGTCTTGTATAGAAGGGAATGAGCTACCAATAATATTTCCTGCCATTTTCATCACTCTCTGTACTACCTTCCTGTCTGAAGTAGTAATGATTCCAAACCAGAGAGAATGCAATAAGACAAGATCAGTGGTGGGATTCAATTTCTTTTTTACTTCCGGTTCTGTGGGTGTGGATTTCTGGATATGGAAGTGAACATCACTGCTAAGGAGACAGCTGTCTCAAAGTCCAAGAGGAAAGGCACACTCTTGCTGCAGGAAAACCCTTCCTTCTCCATCTGTCTGTTTATTCATGATGATGGTATAGCAGAATGGGTAACAGATAGCAATATAGTGATCAAAGGTCATTACAGCAATAAGTAATAATGATTCCAAAGCAGAAAGAATGTAATATAATGGGACATTCTTGATCGTCCCTCTATGGAAATGGTGCTATATGCAACTATAAGATGAAACTAGCTAAATTCAGAACAGGGAAATTGGTACTATTCTTCTCAGTGTGGAAATGACAGTCTTTAGACAGTCTTTTAAGACCTCTTTGACCTTCTGGTTTCTCAAAGTATAAATAAAAGGATTCAATAATGGAGTAATAACTGCAGTCAGAAGTGCAGTGGCTTTTTGGACACCCTGTGAGCTCACTTTGGTGGGTAAGGAATACATGAAGATGGAACTGCCATAGAAAATGCTAGCTACTGTAAGTTGAGAAATATAGGTGGAAAAGGTCTTCTTCTGGCCTTTGGTGGAGTGCATCCTTAGGACGGCGGAAATAATATAGACGTATGAGACCCCATTGATAGATAAGGTGGTGAGCATCACTGCTAAGGAGACAGCTGTCTCAAAGTCCAAGAGGAAAGGCACACTCTTGCTACAAGAAAGCTTTATAATTGGAGCATAGTCACAGAAAAAATGGTCAATAAGATTAGAGCCACAGAAAGACAGATGGAGAAGGAAGGGCACTGGAATGAGAAGGAGAAGGAACCCCCCTGTCCAGCAGCCCAGGACCAAGAAGACACAGAAATGTTTGTTCATGATGATGGTATAGTGGAGTGGGTAACAGATAGCAACATAGCGATCAAAGGCCATTACACAAGAAGTATGCACTCACAGGTACCCAGAGAGAAGTAGAAATAACATTGGGCAATACATTCCCTGAAAGAAATAGTTTTGTTCAGAGAAATTAAGCTTACGAGCATCTTTGGGCAGATTGTCAAGACAAAGAGAGTCTCCAGAAGAGACAAGATGCAGAGGAAGAAGTACATAGGAGTTTGGAGACGTTGGTCCACACATACCAGGGCAATGATGGCGAGGTTCCCAGTTAATGTGAGCAGAAAAACCAACAGGGAGACCCAAAACAAGAAGCATTCCATGGTCTCTGAAAGTTGGAAGCTTACTAAGATGAACTCAGTCACCACTGTGATGTTGGGAGAGCTCAGTTCCATCACCAACATGAGCCTGAAGGTCTTGCAATATGAATTCCTATAATTTCAACACACCCTGAACTTGAGAACAGATGGTCTGAAGTCCAGATTGTTTCAGTATATAAACTTCTAATTGTCTACATTTAGAATACGAAGGACATCTATTTCTCTGCTTTATTTGGCTTATGTCTTGATATATTTTCCATAGGGTCACACATTCAGTAAATTATATGTTTTTTTAAAAAAGCAGCCCAAAATGCATAGCATTATCCCCCACCTATATCTTACCCCCAAAACTTTTGCTTAAGAAATCCATCAGCACTTTCTTTCTTTTCTTTAGTTATTGTCCTTATTTTTCAACACCAAGGATTCATACATTTGATGGTTGTAAATCTAACATCCTGGAATACATGCTGATTTTACACACTGTTTGAAAGTTGCAGTGATTTTTTTTTACTTATTTACTTAGCCAAAAGTGTTGATGGCAGTAGACTTCATTTCTTCTTATGGTTTGTGTTCTCATTTGTAGCCACCTTTATTTTGATGATCTTCTTAGTGAAATCTCAAGAAGATGAAGAAAACAAGACCAACGTCTTTCCTTCTTGATTGTAGATTTGTTTCACGTCCATTGACTTCATTGGTTGGATATTCTGCCTTAATTGTGTTTACAGAAAGAAAGCTGAGGCTTGGTTTATATTCATATATCCAAGGATTGTCTGAATATCATTTTAATTTCATTCTTTAGGAATAATTGTTCATCCTGTAAGAAACATATCTCATTCTCTACTGGAATGAATTAAAGACCAATCAACCAATGGAACAGCTTGCCCTCGGAAGTTGTGGGAGTGCCATCACTTGAGACTTTGAAGAAGAGATTGGACTTCCATCTATCAAAAATGGTGTAGGGTCTCCTGCTTGGGTGGGGGGGTTGGACTAGATGACCCTTCCAACTCTGATTATCTGTTTTGTGAAGCACAAAGGAAGAAAAAATTGACTGTTTGATGAGAGACAGATAATTTGTTTGATATTTCTGGTAGCTTCTAATGGGCTTTTTGCTAAAGATTTCTGGCTTGCATACAGATATGAGTTACTTTATGCAAGTAAAGTAATTTTTAAAAACAGTGAAGTGTTATTATATTAATTTGTGTTTAGTGTGATGAATTTACTTCCTTAGTATGGTCTTTAAGGATTTAGTTCCGTATTATGGTCTTTGTTTCTTTTTCCTTCTTCTATTATCACTCTATTACTTCTATTATCTTTCTCTTTCCTCCCTTCTTTCTTCTTTCTTTCTCTTGCACTTTTTAAGTTCCTTTCTTACATTTCTTCAATCGTTTAATATAATTTCTGTTTGTTTTGACAATATCTATTTAAAATGTCAATACAATATGTAAAAGGTGACACTCACCTACTTTTCATCTCAAAGATTCAGCAAAGAGTAACTCCAAATGACCTGCTAATTCTCAGATTTTCACTTTCTAAGTCACTCTTTTTCTTCCCAATAAATTTCATCCTAAATTCAATAAATGTTTGGAGTTATTCCTGGAAGGATTTGTCTTCTAACATCATGGATCTTAACATTATTCAATTGACTGCATTTTTTGTTTGTGAGGTTGTGAGTGTGTGTTTTGTTGCTGTTATGAAGCTGAACATGTGCACTACAAGCTAGGAAAATTAGGCCTAATGTTGTTAAAGTTTGACGTCACAAGAATGAATAAGTTCATTTTAGGCTTCTGGTTAGGGTCTCTTCAGTGACAGATTGAACCCTGTGATCGTGCACGGTTTCAATCTGTGCTCGCCACTAGAGCACCCCGATCCTTTGGATTTGGGGCTGAAGCCACTCTGTACAGGTGGTGAAGAGGGGGGAGATTGCTAGCTGAGTGGAAGGGAGCCATATCTCTCCTCCTAGGCTGGTCTAAATTCCCTTCCCCGAAGGCGGTTGCAGTGGTGGTCAGAAATGGCCACCTCAACTGGATAAGATTGCATAGGAGGAAGACAAAGAGGAAAGCAGGACAGACCAGGCTAAACAACAGAGAATATCTAAGCAAGATACCTTGAATCTAAAAGTACCTAGAAGGATACTGGGATACTTCTGAAAGAAGATCTTTAAGGGCTGAAGGAGAGAGAAAAGGAGGTTAAAAACTCTTTTTTTTACCTTTATATTGACAAATAAAAATGGTATGGAAAGAAATTTATATTAATCTATTTTAACACTAATAGGCAACCTTAAGCTGAAATCTAAGTGTCAAAAGGAGAATAA
>BHFT01052596.1:0-11515 GCA_004320025.1 Laticauda laticaudata
CACTATTTTTTATAGAATCTCCAGATTTTTTTTCATGGGTCTCCAGATTTTCCTTTATCGGGGGTTGGCAGGTCTGAGAAAGCTAGGAGAATGATTGCAAGTGAGCGACCAGGTGACCAGGTTGGGGGCTTGGCCAATCAGGGATCACCATCGGTTCAGTGACCCATGCCAAATAACCACTCCCAGTTCACCTGAATAGGTGTGAATAGCACCTGAATGAAAGAGAACTTTAGCAAAGCTGATGCCTATTTAATTATACATGTAATCACAGCAGCAAGAATGTTATTTGCTCAAAATTGGAAAACAAAAGAAATCCCAAGTGACGATGCTATGATTGATAAGGGTTCTCAATGTGTTGAATTGGATAGATTGACACTAGAATTGAAAGAACAAGACAAATCAGAGTACTGTAAAATATGGAACAAATTTTATTATTGGAGGGACATGAAAGGGGGTTCACAAAACTGAAATTAGAATTAAAGATGAAATAGAAATGAGGTATAAGAACTAAAATGGTACAAAGATTAAATGTATGCATATGTGTGTGTGTGTGTACATATATATATATATATTTTAACTTAAGAAAACACACATACACACACATATATATATATATACACATACATACATATATACATACATACATACATACATACATACATAAATGTTTAATATCTTTTGATCTTTTCTAATGTAAAAAATGTTTTAACTGAAATGTATGTCAAAGAAGACCACCACGTTCAATATTTTTAATGTTTATTTTCAATTTAAAAAAAAAAGAAAAAAAAGCTGATAATAATCACATTAGGGTTCGAACATAGAATGACAGAGATAGAAGAGATTTTGGCGGTCTTCTATTCCAACTTCCTGCAGAGGCAGGAGACCTTACACCCATTCTGGACAAAGAGCTATACAATCTCTTTTTGAAAACCTCCAGTGATGGAATACCCACAACTTATGGAGACTTAAGATACAGTAGTTGTAAAAAGAGCTAGTAGAATTTTCAAGTAAAAAGAATACATATTGAATGGGAGATTTCAGGTACCCTTCTATATGGAAACCTGGCTTATAAAAACATAGTTACAGTTTCAGAGCAATAAACACATTTGACAGTAGGATTTTTAAAAAATTCCATCATCAATCCTGATGGGGTTGGTTATTCTGCTTCAATGAAACCAAGTAACAGACATGACATGAATGAACAAACTTTCTTTTCCAAATTTCACAAAATGATTGAAAACCCACTGTCTTTTATTAAAAAAGATTAAAAAATTAAAAATCCAGACTTGTTTATAGTAGTGAAAAGGGGAAAAAAAGCTTTTTCTCCCTCCAAAGGGCATGAGATGGTTTTATTTATACTTTTTGGTCTAGTTATATGATTATTCTAGAAGGCACCAATAAAGAAACATTACCTCTTCTAAATCCAGCTTTATTGTAAGCAGGTTGCAAGCACACTTGGCTTTAATATGATGATGATGATGATGATTTCAAAGACAGGTAGCACCTTGCAAAGAGTAAGAGTATCTCCATCCCGCCCCAATTCAAATTTATTTCCTATAAGGGTACAGATATAGGAGAAGAGCAGGCTGTGCTGGAAGGGGGGATTAAACATGTCAAAAGTTTGGAGTCATTGTATTGCCACAAGAGAACCAAGTCTAGCACCTTGTGGATTTCACTGTCTCTGTGAATGTTCCTGAATATTTGCACCTGACATGGTTAAACAGAATGAATTAGCCCACAAATCTTTTGCAGGTGGACTTGCATTATGAAGAACGTTTTATGGTTTATAATGAAATTGCAGTGCTCCTATTAACAATTTTTGCACTTTTTGCTTCTCAGGTTCTTAAATGTTCATCATAGGTACTCAAATATCATAAAAATATTTCTAAATCTCTCACACCAAAGAAGAAAATACCTTTTCTTCAAAATTAATGAACTTTTTGGGAAGGATAGCACTGAAAAGTTAATTACAATATACAATTATAGGTCTATCTTGACTTGATTATCAACTAGATGATAATCAAAGGAAGAGTGACACTGGCTTTTGGAATGGATGCTAATTATATAATTTTTGCAAAGAGCATTATTACTATTTTATAAGTTTGACAAAATCTGTGTTGTGTCTAACTAAAGCTATTCTGGGCATATCATATAAGTGGGAAGAGAAGGGTTTTTTGAAAGATTTGATATTTTAGTGATGAATCTGAATTAATTTTAAGCAGTGGCTTTAGAAGGTGGGCCTTTTTTAGTTTTGCCCAATCTAATTTTATGTATATTCCATTCTTTAAACATTTCTGACAGTTTTTAAGCAAATATACAGTTTCGTCAATTAGTACCTGTCCTTGTATTCAAGAATTTTTTTTCTCTATTTAATTAAATAAAGTGATTCATTAGCAGTATAATTCAACCCATCCTCAATCCTGGAACATATACAATCTACTTTCTATAAGTTCTTATGACACCAAAGTAAGTTTTTGATAAAGAATCCAGCCAGAACGTTAAAGGAGAATCCATTCACTTCCATTTTAACATTGCAGTGAGGTCCACTGACATGGCTGAGTCCGGTGGCCCTGAACACATCCCAAGACATTTTTTTTATACCTTTCTGCACACATTTCACAACTTACTTCTCAGCAGGATAACAAATAATTCTGGTACATTTTGAAATCATCCTGTCTAAAACTTTGGTTCATGTCTTTTTAATCACTGAACCAGTAGTTATACCAGTTGAATCCCACCACTGCCCTTATCTACAGGAAGAAAGGGGTGACATGGTAGGAAGCAATTAAATTGGGATATAGACACTTAGAAAAGCAAGCTAAAAGACACCAATAACGATTTGAGAGCAAACAGAAAAAATTATAGTGCCAAAGGAAAAAGCACCCAGGATGAAAAATAGCAATTCAGATAAAAGAAGGAATGGAATCTAACAGTAAGGTTAAGCTTCCTCCAATTAAGCTAAAGAAGTAAACCATTTGAAATAAAGGAGTCAGTATAGAGGCAACAGGTAACAAGATGAAGGCAAAAGGGACTCTGACAGAGGCATGGTCCAGTTACATTGAGGCATAATCTTTTTTTTTTTTTTGTAAATTTTAATTTTAGTTTTCACCAAAAAAAAATACAAATAATACATCTTTTTGAAAGTAGCGTAATCCCGGGTTACATTTCTTTCATACAAACACAAGATTTCAATTTCATGCTTCATTTTTATGTTCTTATTCCATATTTTATTACTGGTTTTACATGTTTCTACATAGCCTTCTCCCCTTCTTTGAATTTCCCAATTTATTACTTATCTCATCTCAGTTCAATCATTATATTTATACTTTTTGTCTGTATCGCTGTTTGCAATTTCATATTATCTTTTCTCATATATACAAAGTTTCTCCATCGTAGTTGCTGACTCAGAGTATGGTACACGCTTTATAATCTTTTTTAAGTTTATCCATCTTAACTCTTATTTAGGGCTCAATTATATAGACGACACGACTGTTGTAAAGTTTATCAACATTCCAATACAATACATAACATTCCATTACGGATAACTCTGCTTGGACATTCTAAAAATGACACACTATATTCTTTTTATAAAAAATAGATTATACAATATAGTGATTAAAATAATCACACTTCCATTTCCAATTCAATTCTATTCCAGTAATGTAATCATTAAAATCTTAACTTTCTTTTAATCATTAATCTTACAATCTAAATACTCATACGTTCTTATGGAACAGTTATAGTAGCTTTCCCATAATCTAATTCCCCCCCTTTCACTTAATATTTTATAAAACAATGTAACTAATTTGAAAAATGTTCATCCCTCCTATTCCAATTTTCTCATTATATTTATTTCATTTACGTTTTTAACAAACATTCTCACTAGATTATAAGCTCACACATTCTCTCATCCCTCATTTTTCATCATACATTGTTTCCATTATTTTCTAAAAAATTATTTCTATATTAGCTAATATAAAATACAAGTCCTTATGTACTACCTTTACAGATCCCTTTTTCAGTTAAATTTATCACCCATCATCTCACGTAAATAGCCCTGTGATTTCTCTGTGATCTTGTTTATTTTGCAGCGTTTGCATTGGCATACCTACATACTACTCTTTTCCCTTCCTTTCTATCCCCTCCTCTTCTTTCCTCGATCTGCCCTTTTGTACGCCCTTGTCTTCTTCCTCATCCTCTCAGTTCTTTCTTCTTTACCTGTGTATTCTCCTCCTCTTCTGTTGCTATTCCAAATTATACTGTATTGTTTTGTGAACTAGTATCTATTTTTTTCTTGTGGTGTTTTTTTAAGTCTTAAATTCTCCATTTCTCTTTCCCCCCTTTCCTTTTCTTCCTCACAAAGAATTACTTGTTCATCAAAGATGGCCTTTTCTTTCTTATCTCCCAGTCTTTCTTGTTTTGTGCAGACGTTTCTTCTTGCTTTCTCATAGTTCCAAAAATCTCCAATTTCTAAGAATTGAAAAATGAAGCCAAAAAAACCCCTCCCTTCTGGCATCTTCTTTGTACTTTTTAAGGATCCATTTTCAATTCATCCAAAATAGTTGCCATTGTATATAAATTTTTAAAACAACTACTCCCGATTAATTTTAGTCATTCAAATGCAATATAACCAAGAATTCCAAAGATTCACCAGTATCCAAATACATGCAAGCTGTTTCTTTTTGCTTTTTTTTTTTCACTTTTCTCTTCCTTGGGTTCTACTATTTTGGTTTTTGCCAATTTCAGTTAAAATGTATCTTTTAGAAGTCTTGTTGGAATTTACTGTATGGTTCCTTTTAACTCCAAGCAGTCTCCTCCCTTTTTTTCCAGATCCTGCCCTTTTATTCTTTTTCTCTCCTTTCCTGCTTAAATTTTTTTTTACTGTCTCCAGAAATTGTTATTATCCCTTTGAATTTTGTTTTATTTTCAGCTTAATTTGCCTGTGGTCAAAGCGGATTTTTTTTCTGCATTTCTTATTTAAGTCTCTTAGTTGTCAGTATAAGGGAAGGGAGAGAAGAAAAAAAAAAAAAAACCAAACCTTTCCCTTTTCACTTTCCTTCGCTGCTGCAGACTCTTCTTTGGGAACGATGTTATTTTTTAAAAAATTAAATTCCAGGGTACCTTAGTTGTTGCTTTTGCAATTTAACCCAGTCAGCCAAAACTTTCACTTCTCATATTCCTCCTGCACATTCTTTTCCAGTTGAGTTCTTCTTTGAGATGGCCATTTCTGACCACTGCTGCAACCGCCTTCAGGAAAGGGAGTAATGGCCAGCCGAAGAGGAGGCCCTGATGGCAGTCTCCTCCCACTTCACCACCTCTATGGGGTGGCTTAGCCCCGAAACCAGCCAGCTCGGGGTGCTCCAGCGGCGAGTTCAGACTGAAACCATGCACAATTGCGGATTTCTGTCTGTCACCGAAGAAGCTCAAACCGGAAGCCCCATTGAGGCATAATCTTCATCAGGAGAAAAGTTGAAACAGAAGCAAAATAATCAAGAGACATATGTTCAGAAATCTCATCACAGGATGAAAATACAGCAATGAGATCAACAACAATAATCAATACTATAACTGTAAACACCAAAAATAACAGCATAGAAGCATCTTTATCAAACACCAGCCAACCAGCTGGTTGAAACTCCCAGCTTACCTGCTTAGTGGGGAGTTACTGCATCTGAGTGCACACTCACAGTACCCCAGACTAACACCCCTTGGGCACGACCTGGACCAAACTGAGGGCACGACCCTCCTTCTACAATAGAATGGCCAGTTCTCCAGGGAGATGATATTACACCGGGTCCCAGCCACAGGTCTCAGCCTTGGACTGTTTTGCCAATGCGATATGCCAGGCCTGTCCCTTTTTGTGAGTCCGGTTGTGACCCTTCCCTCACCACTGAATTTTTGGACAGGTCCCACCCTCTCTATCTAACTCACACACCCTATCTAACTAAACATGGTCCCTATAGGACCACGTGGCTTACCTCTGATCCAGAATAGACCACAGGCTTCAGATTAAAAGCAGGCTGGTGACCTGAACATCCAAACCAAAAGGGGTCAGAAGTCCTGACCAGATGGCAAGTCTCTTCCAGCAACTGTCTTATCCTGGTCATGGCACCATCTGTCATAAAAATAATTCCGTAAAAGAGGAACACAGACAAAGCACAAGCAATAAATCCCAAGACATTCTTTTTATACTTTTCTGCATGCATTTCACAACTTACCTCTTTGTTCTTTCTTACTGACAATCTCCACATACACCCCATGTACATCTCAAACTTCTATCCATTGGCTATTTTCTGTTTTTCTATTTCTTACAGTTTTCAAAACTACATACTTTGCAAAATCATCTTCCACAACAGTTCAGCAGGATAACAAATAGTTCTGGTACATTTTGAAATCATCCTGTCTAAAACTTTGGTTCATGTCTCTTTTATTCTGGAGTCTGCTATCATCCAGCCTTATTGAATCTGATAGATCAATAGTCTATTTTTTTCTTCCCACAGCACTCACATCTATATTTTGTTACTCATCTAAATAAGTTGATCTGCAATCTAACTAATGTTGGAGGATCTGTACAAGTACTTTCCAACCTGGATAACTTCTAGATGTGTGTATTTTAACCACAAACATGGTGGGGCATGTTACTTGGACGTAGCTAGAAAATCAGTAGTTCTTAGCATATGTATAACTCATATCCTTTTGGATCCTGAGGACAATATAGGTGCAAGTTGCACAGCTACCTGGAAACTCCTTTCCTAAAAACAGCCCCCATTTGCCTATACTTGGTAATGTGAATACATTCAAGGAAGACAACCGTAATGATTATTGCAAAGAGCATATAATTTTGTTTTATGTTGATGAATACATCTGACCCATTCCACAAATTGTTAGATGATGACCGACCTGGAGGACTAAAACATGGACTATATAACTCCTATTCAGCATCTCCAATATTTATTTATTTTCTTTCTTCTTTGAATTATTATGCAGATATATTTTTTCTGGAGGTACCTAGGAAGATTGATAGTGTGCTCAAAATAATACTTTCCTCTTCCTTTCTAGTTTGTGAATGTCAGATAAGCAATGAATATTAATACTTTTCATTCTACGATGTTAGTATTTCATTAATTTCAGGCAAATAGTCTGTTATGTTGTTTGATAGAGGAGAGATCTCTTGTGGATCATCTACTCTATCCCCTACAGCAGAATAGTTTTGATTGCTATACTGTACTATACTGATTTGATTGCTCTACTGTATTTAAAAAATGATGGCTGTTATGACTAACCTTGAACAGAAACTGGAAACAATTCCACAGCTACTCTCACTAGTCATTGCTCAGTTGAAAAAACAATTCCTCATTATCCTAACAATCGTCTTCAATTTTCTGTTTTAATTTTAGTTCTGGAAAGATTTTTGTGGAGGCATTTATTTTAATTTTGATATATTTTTTTAATTTAGATATCATTTTTCAACTTGCAAGATGTTGCTGCTAATTATTTAGCATCTGAATTTCTGCCTGTTTTTTTCCACATTTGGGCCAGTGAAATTTGGAGGAAGGACTAACGAGAGAAAATCATGCTGATAAAAACATATGGGCAAGTACCACTGAAATTGTATTATTTTGTTGAGCACCAATCCTGCAAAACATTTTATTGTTAGTTATTCTTCTTTGTTATTTTCCAAAAACTGGGCTTCCTCAGTTATTTATTCTATTTATGAAAAAAGGTTCCAGAGAGACCTAGAAAGCTATCACCCATCCAGTTGTTGAGTATAAACAGCAAACAAATGTGAGATACCTTTTCCTAAAACTTTGGGATTGGCAGGAGTCCAAAAACAACATTGCAAATGAACAATCTGGCTTTAGAACTGGCGGGTCAACAATTGACTATTACTCAGTATTCCAACATCTGGCAGACAAATACACTGCAAGGCTCTGTGGGGCTTTAAATCCAGATTTTATTGCCCTTAAATCCCATTTTGATTCAATTCTGCTCAATAAGTTTTTGGGGAAATGGCCGGCCCTCATCAATAGCCTGCAAGCTATATCTCTTATACAAAATCTGCATTAGAACAAGTATCTGAAGCTCCGCAGTAATGCCCAAGGACTTGTCTGTAGAAATAAGTGGATGAAATAGGACTGCATAATAACTTTCTTTTTATTTCATTTTTATTTAAATTGTACAATCAAATTTCTAAGTTAAAATTTACACCCGCACATCTGACCACAAGACAAATTCTTACTCTATGCCATACTCTGTGCTATTCTTTCTGTCTGGAAGGGTGTGTATGTGTGAAGACTGTTATAGTCCTTAATACTTTGTTGAAAGGAAGAAAGACTTATGATAAATTAAGTTAAAATTGTAGTTAGGGACTTTGTGACTACACTATAGAACAAGTAATGCAATACAAATACCAAACAGAATTCCATGTTACATAAAATGCAAAGGCCCAAACTTCTAGGCCACTAAAATGTCAGCAGTCATCATTTATTACTCAATATTTTTTTTATAAACTAGGTGGCCATTTTATACCTTTTGACCTTTGAGAATTTCTGGGGAAAACAATTGCATACAGCACTGAGCCTGTAACAATTTTTATAGTGTTGAAGAAATAAAGTAAATTGATCTGTGGGACTCCTTGTTGTTTCAAATGCTTGATCGATGCATCAAGCAGTGTGATAATTTAGCTTCTTCCCCCCCTCCAAATAAAATTACCTATTCAATTTTAGAGGAAGAGTGACACAGCAGTGCAATATACCTCCCCCCCAGCACTGTGTATGTGGGGTTGCAACAGTAACTAAAATTGATCAGTCTTGTTCTGTATGCAAATAACCGGCTTCAAATAATGCATTCCCATTGGCTGCTAAGAACGATAAGGGATTGGTTCCTTTTGAACCAATCCCTGCAGCCGCGGGAAGGCGGCAAAATTAAACAACTGTCANCTTTCTACATCCTGACTTAAATAAAGACTTTGCTGTTGGAACCCGGTCTACCTCGTGTTTTTCCGAACAAAACAAGTCTCAACCTTTTTAGTTTTGTCTATTTATGAAAAAGAAGCTGAAACAATGATTGCAAATCTGTGAAGGGGAAAAGCATGAGAACATTAGTTTGATTCAAGGTTTCAAACCGATAATCAAAGATTTGACAGGGTACTTTGATCACATCTACTTTGAACTGAACCTGCCCCTTCAAAGGTTCACAGAAGCTTCATAAACAAACAATAAAAGTTTTGTAATGGTTGCCTTCATCCATTATCTATGACTTATTTTTCTAGAAGACTGGTTTTGAAAAATAGGCCAATGTATTGGCTAATACTTTTATACTGCCCAGAAGGCAGTATATTTAGTCTCTTAATCTTAAGGCCATGTCACACTGACCAACGGATGCAAAACGTTTGTAAAAAGGACACAGCGGACGAGAAAAATGTTCCATCCCGTTGTTTATCAGCTCTCAAAGGGAACAAAAATTTACATACCAGAGCAGATAACACCGGAAAGGAACGGACGGGGGGAAGGAACGCAGGGTGGCTGGAAAGGCGGATGCAGAGCGGATGCAGAGCGGATGCAGAGCGGATGCAAGAGCGGATGCGTAGAGGATAGCGTAGAGGATGTGTAGAGGATGCAGAGTGGATGTGTAGAGGATGCAGAGTAAGATGCGTAGAGGATGCAGAGCGGATGCATAGCGGATGACGTGGATGCGTAGCTGCATCCACTTTCATCCTTTCTCCGTCCGTGCTACTAATGCTGCGCAGTCGTCTCCGCTTCCTCCCTGTGATCCGTGTTAACCACTGGGACAGATTTGAGTTGCGCGGATGTGCAGCGGATGCCTAGCGGATATAGCAGATGCCTAAATGGATGCAGAACGGATGTCTCCCCGTATGCCTAGAGGATGCAGAAACGGATTGCATTGGATACATTTTCCGCTCAAAAAGTTTGAGCAGCTCAAAACCCTTCTGAGGCGGAGATGAAATGTCAATAAGACGGATGCTGGAAGGATAGAGAGGAAGCAAAATGGAGGCAGTGAGTACAGAACGGAAGCATCGCCTTAACCAATGCAACGGATGGCAAGTGTTTTTCTCCGTTTTACATCCTCTTTCCATCCGTTGGTGCAGTGTGACAGGGGCTTTATATAATCAACATCATCTTTGGTCAGGGGTAGGGAAACTTGGCTCTTTTATCACTTATGGACTTCAGCTCCCAGAATTCCTGAGTGAGCCATAAAAGGTTCCCTATCCCTGGCCTACTAGTTTTTCAGTTGTGGGGGAAATCAATTTTTGACTGGAATGGGACTGTTTAATTTGTAGGATTTGTAATATACATCCTTCATTTGCCCCAAGATGCTAGTAGTCTTGTATTTTTAAACAAAATAGCTAATATAGCAGCCTTTCTAATATTGGATTGGGAATCTCAATAAGTAATCTGATGTTAAACAATTACAGGAGATACTGAAGTTCCAATTAGGGAATAATAGGATAAATGCTTCAGGGCTATTCTTCAAACTCTTCACAAATCAGTCATGAAACATGAAAACATTCATAAAGCTTAGCCATTTGGAAAATGCAGAAAGATCTGCAATAATAATAACTGAAGAGAAATGTGGTTAATTTACACAGTGCTAGTAAAACTAGATTGATACTTTCCTTATATACATGCAAAGAATTGCTCATACTTGATGATTTTTGTGGGGATAGCCTTTCAAATGACATTCACATTACACTATGATCAACCTTGAGCCTGCACTTAGACAGTAATAATTGTTCACCAGGACTTCAACAGCATCTTCAGAATGTTATGATGGATAAAGTAAAATTTACCCATGTGCATGTACCAAAATCAAGCCCCATTTGCCCAAATGAATGAGTGTGACTGCTGGTTTTATTCTGAATATAAATCCTACAAAATTACTTCATGCTACTTTTAGCAGTTTATATTTTAAGCTTTGCTTCAATGTTCCTGCATACTGCACAGCTGAATTTATTTCTAAGCCAATAACAACAATGGAAATACTATATCTAATGTTATACTCGCTTAAAATATTTCTTCACTTCAGTTAGTGTTCGCTAATTTTCCTTTTTCTAATGCTCAAATGACTGCATTTAAAAGTAGTTGGGGTTCAGGGAGTCAAGGAAAGGTTAATTTAAATGCAGAGAGCTTACTCCAATTACTTATTACAGCTTTAGACAGAAAATGATATGTGTCTTTGGGGTCTGCCTGTGGCAGAATGATCTAAAACTGAGTGAAGAACTACAAGAGTTCAGATTTTTTTTAAAAAAGATTTCCCTAGTTGGAAAGACCAAGAGAAGGCAGACCTCTAAAACTGAATTTCTCACTCTGAATCAAAATTGTTTTTATCATCAAATTTATAATTGTCGTCATTGTTTTGCATTTCCTATCTCTGTCCTTGTACAGAAAAAAAGCAGTAATGAAACAATAACAGACAAATCATTGTTTAAAGCCCCTGTCACACTGCACCAACGGATGGAAAGAGGATGTAAAATGGAGAAAAACACTTGCCATCC
>BHFT01052597.1:0-32952 GCA_004320025.1 Laticauda laticaudata
TCAATACAGAAGCCTGATGATGGCAGATGAGATTCTGCTGAAACGTTGCTACAACTTTAAAAGCACAACTACAATGGGATAATACCTGAAGGAAGTTGAACAGCATACATACATACATACATACATACATACATACATACATACATACATACATACATAGACAGAGAGGGAGAGAGAGAACCATCACGTTTGTCTGTAGTAATTGCAAAAAAGAGGGGATGTATTCAACAATTTCTTTTTCTCCAGAATCACATGGACAGATTTCACGTATAAGTGTTGTATTTTATTTTGTACCTAGCTCTAGCTGATTCTACCCTTAGGCTAGGAAAAGTTAACATATTCAAATAATTCACAGATTTCATGGCAATAAGCACTCCGGAGCTCCTTTTTAAGTCGCTAATTCTGACTGTTTAAAACTTTGTGGCATCAGAGACATCATCCAATTCTTGTATTATTTTTGGAATTCTACTCAAACGATGGCAAATATTTTTTTAAGAGAATTAAAACTGGATAATCCTTCTTCCTCTTATCCATTTGTGATTTGCATGAATTTTTGCTAGTTCCGTAATCTGGATTTTCTACCCCATATTCCTGACTAAATCCCACCTGGCCATAATTCAGCATAACTCAAATACTGCCTTAAAATCAGG
The DNA here is from genome assembly GCA_004320025.1 of Laticauda laticaudata. NCBI lineage: Eukaryota > Metazoa > Chordata > Lepidosauria > Squamata > Elapidae > Laticauda > Laticauda laticaudata. Next base: position 651 of record BHFT01052597.1, read on the forward strand.
TGTTAGTAGCATCTTTTCCAGCTAACATTTTTTTTAATTAAAAGGCCAAAGCTGCTATAAGCTGCACAGCTTTTCTCCTATCCTGACTTACCAACCAACCAGTTCATAAAGACAATTACAGCTGCTAGTTAGTTTTCCTTATAAATCAATGTTCCATAAAACTGCAATATCAGCAGCAATCTCTAGTGGCTGTATAGGTAGTCTTCAATTTATAATTGGTCACTTAGTGAGCAATTATATTACATTCATATATTACATTACATATAGCACATTCAAAGTAACAAGATCCCCCAAAGGTATTTATGACCCAATTCCTGAATTTTGACAGTCAGGTTCATCTGTGGTCATGTGGCAGTATTTCATGTACTCAGACAGGCCACGTTTATGGCCATTTGTAGCATCCCATTGTCATATTTACAATGGTTTTGCCAAAAAGGTGTTTACTTCCAGCTTTTGGAAAAAGAGCAAATAATGGCTTGCTTAATGACCACAGTATTTAAAGACTGCGTATTCACTTCAAGACTATGGTGATTTGTTTAACTGACACAAAAAGGTCATAAAATTATATCAGACACATGAAGACTGCTCTACAGTTACTACTTATGAACATAATTGGCAGGCTACCTGTAAGGAGCAAAAGAAACACTGGTTTGTTTTGTTTTAAGGTTTTGCTGTTAAATTCAGAAGGAAAATGGATCTGTGGAGGTGTTCTCCTGAAAACTAACTTTGTATTGACTACAGCTGAATGTGCTGTGCTGTCTCCTGTTAGTGTTGTGGTTGGTAAGTAACATAATAACTGTTTCTCTCCATATTGGGAATTTCAGAGAAACAGAAACTTAAATAAGTCAAGTAAAAGTATTAGTAGAATCAGAATGCTCACCCTGCAAACTTGCCATGCTACTGTTTGGATGGATGATAGACAGACACTATCACCTTAACTATCTCCTTAACTGCTAACATCCAGCCAGCTTTGCCTAATTTCAAAAGTTATTGTCAGCCATCATTAACAAATTAATTTGGATGGGAGATTTCATAAGAAAATCCCAGGGCTGCAGGCTATTCTAGAAAGTCCAAGAACATTGTGGAAGGTAGTTATGACGAAGTGCTTTTCAGCCTTGCCAAGAAAATTGCATGGGCCATCCATACCACCATGAATCAAGCGTGAATCAAGGTAGCTTTTTAACCTTTTATTTCAGGCAAAAATAGAAGAGCAAAGAAAAGTTCAGGAAAAGCAGCATTGCATTTCGTCAGCACAAACATGCATCATGTAGCCAAAAGTGATGTTGAAAAAACCACCCAGAAACTTATTCTAAAAAACCAAAAACATATTAATTGAAATGTCACAAGATTACTGAGATTTCTGTCTTATACGAGATAAGACTGGGAGTTAAAATCTCACCTGATTTGGTAATCTGTAGCCATTTATTTACTCCTTTCTAGTGTCAGTTAAGGTCACATGATGTAGAAAGTTTGTCAAGCTGTAGTCTGGTGTGACTGTGGATATTATCATTGTTTTTCTCTATCTGGCGATTCCTTTCATACAAATTACATCATGCAAGAAATGATGGGTCACAGTGAGTTTGATTGTAGGTATTTTTGCAGACAGTGTTTGTCTGTTTGCACTGTTTGCAAGTGTGCAAAGGTTTCCAACACAGATATTCCACTATGTGAAACTGGTGCCACCTCTTCTCTTTTCATGATGCTACATAAAATTAGTGGTTTCACACCACTTATTGGTAAAACCAGCTTTGGCCATGTACATTATTAATATTTCTTATTTCACCCCTAGTTAAATAGGTCTACAGCCAACATGTATTTCTTTTTCCCCCCTAAATTTTGTACACTTTCTCTACACTTTTGAGCAAAGTCAATAAATTTTGCTATCTTTGTTGTACAGAACAAGGATCATCCTTGCATAGACTCACAGACATAGATCCATACATCCCAAAAGAGAGGCATTATCCATAATAAGCAACGAAATACAACTAATAACTTCAGTTGTTTAAAAGTTTTCAGGACACCGTTCCTTTCTGTGGTTATCTTTTTCTATTCCATAATGTTAGCAACTTAATTGGGATGAGCAAGATGGCATTTTTCATTTGTTTAATGTAAACCCAGTTGAAAGAAAAGCTATTGTAACGACCAATGAATACACTTTTACCTGTTCAGGAATCAATCAGCTGCAAGGACTGAATCAAGTAATACCAGTGAAAGAGTCAAATATACACCTCCGCTATGACAACACCACTGGCGAGAACAACCTGGCTCTGCTTGAGTTGAGCAGCCAAATTGACTGCGACAGGAACCACCTACCCATATGCATCCCAGAAAGGGATTTTGCAGAGCACGTGTTGATTTCACAAATGGAAGGTAGTCTTACTGGCTGGAATGCAAACAGAAGTTACCTGACACCTTCCCTTGTACAGCGGCCTATTTCCTTCCTCAGTGAGAATGGTTGCAAGCAAATTCTCAACAGAAATCTGATAACAAGGGAATTCTGTGGCCACAGTCATGGGCAAGCCAAGGAGATGCTTGTGGGAGGAAGTTTTATTGCCGTTCCCTATAAAGGCACATGGTTTCTCACTGGAGTTTTAGAACCATGGGCAACCAAAACAGTTAACTGGAAAACATTTATATTTACCAAGACCTCAAGATACATGATGTGGTTTAAACGAATAATGGGATTATAAAACATAAAAACAATATATATATAACCTCAGAAAACATATATATATATATATATGGATCTTTGGTTACTCGGGTTTTCTCCCGCATAAAATTGGAAGTATTTTGGCGACATTTCGACGAAATCTCATTCGTCAGCCTCAGGCTTGTGTCTTCAGCTTCTGTGGCTTCTGGAAGTAATGTGCAGCGTTGCAGCTGTTTTTTCTTTTTAACTGCCAGTGGGGTGCGACTGGACTGGGTGGGGTATTGTATGTGTGTGTGTGTGTTATATATATAAGTAACCCGCGAAAGCTTAAAACTAATAATATATATATGTGTGTGTGTGATGTGTGTGTGTGTGCTCCAGGTGTACACCGTGCATGTTTTTTTAGTTTTTTGCGGGTACTTACATGTGTGCTGTTCAGCTCTCCTTCGGGTATTATCCAGTCATTGTAGCTGCTTTTTAAAGTTGTAGGCAACGTCTTCAGCAGAATCTCATCTGCCATTCATCAGGTTCTGTATAGAGTTTGTATTGTGGGTCAGGGTCTCAGCAGCAAACTCATATACAGACCTGATGATGGGCAAATGAGATTTCTGCTGAAACGTTTGCCTACAACTTATAAGCACTACAATGACGTGGGTATAAACCCGACAGGACAGCTGAACAGCACACATGTTAAGTTACCCCCGCGAAAAACTTTTAAAAAAACATATTATATATATATATATAGTATATATATATAATATATATATATATATATATATATATATATATGATATATATATATAATATATATATATTATATATATAATATATAATATATATAAAAATAAATGAGTATCTAGCATATAACATATTCAACTTTGAGCCACTATTGTAAATATGATGTATGCCTATCTATGAAAATAAAACTTTTTGCCTTCTGTGAACAAAGCAATGATTCACTTTCATTTGCCTCTGTGGAAAGATTTCATAGAACATCTGGAGAAAGAATCAGTATTTGTTCCCAGTATAAACCAATTATTAAAGTACCAATTTCACTGATTGTGAGATTTGGTGTTAAATCTGACTATCTTTTCCCTGTAATGTGCATTCTCTTCAGGAGAATAGTTTCTGAGATCACTGTTTCTAATATATAAACATTAAGAAATGCAAAGGAGAAAATCTAGCACAATGACATAAAGAAGAATTTCATATATTACACTCCTGTAAACTAAATTCATTGTATGAGCCCTGCTGATAATTATTTAATGACTTGCTTAATAGAAGATCTAAATTGCCTTATAGCTACTGAAGTCATATTAAGAACACAATAGTCAGTCTCACTGAAAGTACCCTAAATTTACAATTAAAAAAAAAGTAAAACATCCAAAAATGGCTTTTGTTTTTACTATTATTTTTCATTTACTACATCTAATTAAACTTTGAAAGACACCTTAAGTCATTACATTTTAAAAGAATATAGCAATATTAAAATTGAAAACATCAATTATGGTCACATTTATGAACCCAGAATTCACCAGAGGTTATCAACAGAATATAATGCTGTTTATTTAATTTGGGATTTTTGTCAAGAAAAATCTACAAAAAAGTTCTGAGGGAACAATACATAGTTCATTCTGTACCTATTCTGAAAATTGCCTTCCAGAAGATGGTTCTGAAGATTACCGAGAGGGGATTGTAATCATTTCCTTTGAGTGGAAGAAAGTAGTGGGGCCATTCATTCTCTTCTGTGCTGCAGCAATCTCTTCAGCATGTCCCTCTTAGTTCTCCATCTCTTCGTCTTAAATGCAAGACTGTCCCACCTTTTAAAGAGGGCTCCTCCAATCATAATCCCCATCCAGGAGCAACATTCTTCAGTTCAGCAGACAGTAGAAAGTGGAGGGAAAGGATTTTGCTTGCTGACCACAAGCTTCTGATGCTGATGCGAGATATAGCCCTTAATATGACCCTGGTTTGGGAAGAAAAACCCACAACCATCAGTCTGGCAAATTTAGAATATTTATTTATGTATATTTTTTCAAAGTATGCCATTTTTGTAAAGATTAATTTACAGATCAGAGCAGTATAGCGTAGTGTAGTGTAGTATACTATGTTATAGTATAGTTTACTTTATTGTCATTGCATCTCGTACAAAGAAATCAAACACCATCTTCAGTGCATAACCATGAAAATAAACACAAACATCCTTCACACATTGAACCGAAAACCCTCGAAACCACACCAACACTGCACGATACAGCAGAATTCAAAAGAGCTATTGCTCTGGGATAGAAGCTGTTTTTTCAGCCTATTTGTCCTTGTTTTTATTATCCAGATGGTAATAGTTCAAAAAAAGGGTTCCCAGGATGAGGTGAATCTTTGAGAATGTTTTGAACTTTCTTAAGGCAGCGGGAGCTATAAAGGTCTTCCAAAGAGGGAAGAGGGCAACCAATGATCTTCTGGGCAATGATGTTAACCCTCTGGAATGCTTTCCTATCTGCCACTGTGCAATTGGCACAGTACAATTGCACTGCAATGTGGAATTGGGCTGCAATGTGGGCACCCCAGGTCAGATTTAGGGTAACACCCAGAAACTTAAAACTGGCCACTTGCTCCACTCGGTCTCCATTGATAAGCAAGGGCTGGATGTCTGATCTGTTTCTTCTATAATCCATTAAAAGTTCCTTCGTCTTATTGAGGACCAAGTTGTTGTCTCCACACCACGAAAGCAACCGGTCCACCTCATCTTGGTAGGCAGACTCATTCCCCCGTGGAGATAAGTCCCACCACTGTTGTATCATCTGCAAATTTAGCAATAGTATTACTAACATGAGTGGGAATGCACTCATGCACATAAAGAGTATAGAGTTAGGGACTTAACACACAACCCTGTGGTATACCAGTGTTAAGAATAAGGGCTGAAGAGGTATGATTACCTAATCTGACCCTCTGTGAGCAGCCAGACAAGAAATATATAATCCAAAGGCAGACTGAATTAGAAAGTCCAAGGTCCAGAAGTTTAGACACTAGACTATGTGGAAGAATTATGTTAAACGCAGAAATAAAATCCACTAAAAAAATCCTCACATAGCCCCCTCGATGTTCTAGATGAATCAGAGCAATGTAAAAAGTGATGGCTATAGTGTCCTCTGTGGATCTATTTTTTTCTGTATGCAAACTAGTGTTTATCAAATGTATGCAGATCAGAAATGATGTGCCGACAGACCAATTTCTCAAAGCACTTCATGATGATAGGAGTGAGTGCCACTGGTCAGTAATCGTTGAGGTTGTTGATAGGGAACTTCTTTGACAGTGGAACGATGGTGGAAGCCTTCAAACAAGATGGAATAGTAGACTGGGATAAAGACCAATTGAAGATCCTGGTAAAGACTCTAGACAACTGATCAGCAGTGTCTTTAAGCACTTGGCCAGAGATACCGTCAGTATAATATAGTATAGTATAGTATAGTATAGTAATAGTATAGTATAGTATAGTATAGTATAGTATAGTATAGTGCAGTGCAGTGCAGTGCAGTGCAGTGCAGTGCAATGCAATGCAATGCAATGCAGTATAGTATTAGTATTAGTATAGTAATAGTATAATATAGTAGACATGCTATTGTGTGAGGTTGTATGATTTAAGCACTAGATAATTTCAACACGGGATGTACAGGGCATAGGGTTAATGTGTGGTGAATTGAGTGAGAGTAGGTAACAAAAGTGAAATTATAAGATTTAACAGATTATTTTGCATCAATATTCAAGCAGGAAACCAAGTCACTGCAAACAAAATAGAGTTCAGACATATTCAAAATTAATGCTCCTTTTCCTGGTCTTGAATAATCTCATTACTTCAGTCCAAAAAAATCCAATTATCTTCTTTTGCTCAAGTATCTCAGGAGAAAGATAATCCCAAAATGGATCCTCAACTCACAAATCAGCAATTAACATTATTCCATTACTTCCAACATACGCCCAAATTACCTCTTAAATCAACTTCGAAGTCAACTTGACATCCTCCAGATTACCAAAATACAAACACATGTATTTATATATGTAAATTCCAGAATTACAAATCAAGATGATCTTTCAACATGCTAGATAAGTATTTGGGCAGCTAAAATTCAACACAATTGGAAGGCACTAGACCTAGAAAGGTGCACTAAAGGGCATCAAGCAGGTGTAAAGGAATTCCTTTTCTTGAATCAATGTTGTATCATATAGTCCTTTTCATACATCATTGCTGCTGATGCCATGAATGTCTATTTTCCCTGAATCTGTTATGAATTCCTGAATTCTCTGCCAGCTTGGCCCTGATTAAACTGGCTAACAATTTTGGGATGTTACCTCAGTGAAATCCAAAGGCACATGGCTGAAAAAGGCTGATGTACTCTCACCTTAACACAGAACCCGGGGCAGCTGGCAATATTCCTCTGACTATAAGCTAGTGATTAATAATACACCATTAATACAATGCTGGAGAAATATGATATAGATAAAAAAAACTTGTCCAATTCCATTGTCCATTGTTCCATTGAGTAACCATTTGTCCTTTTATGCTTATGAATATACAGAGTATGTTCACTTTATATACAAGTAGATATTAATGTTACGGTATGGTAGGCCTACAACAACAGCAAATGTTTTTTATCCATGCCATATTATGAATGCCAACACTTACCATGTAAATAAGATTAGCCAAAATGCACTGGACTTCATCAATATCAACATCAGTGACTTTCATGAATTTCAGGGCAACCAGAAAGGCATCTAGAGCTAGCTGGTGAGTTTTAAGTAACAAATATCTGAAGGAAAGGGGGGAAAAAACATCACAATTGCTACTACTGACAGTAATTCCAACCTAGTCTATGCCTCAACCTCCAGATCTATCCCCTCGCTGCCTGCTCATATTTCTGTAAATGGAAACATCTATGTATTTCACTTTTCTGAGAAAAGATTCCGCCACATAGTCAAATTTTATTTTGGTTAAGACTTGGAGCTGAAGGTGACTACTGCAAACTAGCAGGTGAAGGACTGTAGTAAAATGTTCTTTGTGTGTGCATGTATGCATGTGTATATGTATATGTACACACACAAACACACACACACACACAACCTTTAACTGGGATAAACAGTGCATCATAGGGGAAAACCATTTCAACTAAGGTACCTCAAAGGAGTTAACTCCTAGAATGTGAGGAGGACCCATTATTTCCATAGCAATGAAATTTTGTAAAGTTCTTGCCATGTCAGCACAACAGAGCTGCTGTTCAGTGCCACTGCTCTGCTGCCATGGTTACATGATCCTCATTTACAACATTCCCTGACACTTTCCCACAAGTCAATGGAGAAGCCTTAGAAGCTTATAGTCGATGGGGATCTTGGCTGCTGACAGGAACGTGGTGACAGATTTATACTTGCATTCTCTGTTTTGGTAAGGAAATATATCTGAAAGGATGACCCAATGGACATGAGTTATCTCGTTCAGGGGTCTCCAACCTTGGCAACTTTAAGGTTTGTGGACTTCAACTCCCAGAGTTCCTCAGCCAGCTTTGGGAGTTGAAGTCCACAAGCTTTAAAGTTGCCAAGGTTGGAGACCCCTGATCTCGTTGGTCCCTAATATTTGGCTAGTCCCAAATATTTGGAACCAAACTGCCCTATTATTACTTTATTTGGGAAATGAAAGAGAATCTTGATATTTTACTAATAGATTAGGGTTAACCCAAAAAAGCAAGTCTGCTTATTCCAGAATAACTCAACTCATATAAAGCATTATTTCTATTAATAACTATAAATGCTGAATCAAAACAGAATATAAAGTTCATATAAACCAAACAATTCTCTTTATTCTCTGAATATGGCATTTCTCGGCTGGTCTGTATAGTTACTGCAATCAGAAAAGAAAGCTTTCCAATTCCCATTTCAAAGATCTTTCCTTTTTAAAAAAATACACAGGGACAATTTTTCTCTTGCCAGATATTTAAAATATCAGGCAAATCTCTGAGAATCTAAATCATGGTTTTTACATTTAAAACAAACCATTCCAGATGCTTCCAGCAAACATATTACTGATTAAAAGATTTTACTAGCAGAAATTTCCACTTAGGAAGATGGTCAAAAGCCAGACGTCCTTTGCTCAACTCGTGCAAACTTGCCATTTCAAAAAGTACTCCTTATAATAAAGAGAAAATAAATAATATACAAATAGTCGTTGACTTACAACAATTCATTTAGTGACTGTTCAAATTACAATGGCACTGAAAAAGTCACTTATGACTGTTTTTCACACTTACACCACTGCAATATCCCCATGTTCATGTGATCAAAATTCAGATACTTGGCAATTGACTCATATTTATGACGGTTGCAGTGGCTTGAAATCATGTGACCAGCCTTTTGCAACCTTCTGACAAGCAAAGGCAATGGGGAAGCCAGGTTCACTTAACAACTGTATTACTAATTTAACACCTGCAGTGATTCATTTAACATCTGTGGCCAGAAAGTGTGGCAAAACTCACTTAACAAAGATCTCATTTAACAGAAATGTTGGGCTCAACTGTTATCATAAATCAAGGACTACTTGTAATTCTGGTTGATCTGACTTTTTCTCTACTATAACATCATATTGTACACAGTTAATGATACCTTAGCCGCATCAAGCAATATAAATGAAACTCTTACACTTTCTTGAAGAGATTTCTGTAGGTGATGATTTTCAGCTTCTCAAGAATAAGGAAGATACCACAGCGAATGAAAAACGTCTCATGTTTTGCCAGAGCTTCATTTAATAAAAGAAGGTTCCCTTCACTAAAGGAATTTAAAGAATAAAAGTTTTGAACATTCAGTGACTCTACATATACCTTGGGGTGCATAATCATATACTGAGTGATGAGCAACAAGTAGCTTCATAAGAAGTCATCTATTTATTTGACTTTCCCAGTATCTTAGCCTTTTCCCCATAGCCAAGAGGAAGAGTAAACTAAAACTCTGTTTCACTTTAACCTGACATATTATTATGGGAAAATGTGGAATTCTAATCTAACAGTCCAAGAGTTACATTCTTGTTCAATCTTTACTTTCCTGGCTTACACGGAGATATTATCTTAATTAAGCAACTATTATTACTGATAAGTGGTCTGTCAATTACTTCGGCCCACCCTGATCCTCTACATTAAACTATAAAGGCCCCAAACTCTTTCATAATCTAATGAAAGCATCATTACTCCATGGTACACACTACTAATAACTTCCCATTGCAAGCAGCCATCCTGCTTCAAGAGAGGGGATACAACAGCTATTGCATTCAATTGCCTGGAAAGGGCATGTTAACCAGCAACAGCATGATATTCCTCAGAAATTAGCCCAGATAGAAATTAACAACCAGTTTACAAAACCAGACCAAATTAGTAAATTAATATTCTAGTTTATATGAAAGAAGAGGTCTAGTGAAAGTAAAACAGAATTTTACTTTGTTTTTCCTCCTGGTTTCATGGAGGAGGAATGAGAATGTCCACAAGCCAAGACTTTGCCCGGGATGTTTCTGCTTGTACATATTACACTAAATATTTAGATATTTAGAGATACCAATATTGAGCAAATGAATTGGCAACTTTTGGGATTCTGGGACTGAATTTGCAAAGGGTGAGACTGCAATGGCAGGGCATTAGTACAAAGCAAGCAGAGTTGCAGCTCAAATGTAGTTATAGTTGGGGTGTTCCATTTATTTCCTGGGGAGAAAAGATTGTTAGTTTAATCTGCATTACAATTGTCATTATTTCATTAGCAAAGCAACATTCAACAGTTCGTGTTATCTACATTGTAAGATAAATAATAGTTTGCAATCTTGCTACATTAATAGAATTATAAGTATGCAGTTCCATAAATGAAACTTACCTCACAGCTTTTGTAACTTCTGCAAACTGCATGAGGTCATACTTTTTTAAAAGCTGGACCATTGGCATATGGCCCTGAAAATCCAAGCATATTTTTAAACTCAATGCCAAAAATTAGAAATACCAATAATCAGTTTTTTTCCTAAAGCTATAGTCATGAGTAGTTCTGCTAATTATCATCATAGCAAATCTCCTAGCACAAAAGAAATTATTTTTGGCTATTTATTACCCAAATAATATCCATCATATGTATCCGGCATATGGAGGAAGCATCCTAATGGGATCCCAAACTGGATCAGGCCATTTTTGAACAGAAAGGCCAATTTGAAAGACAAATTCTGAATCTAGCAGAAAGAATCTATTGACAGCAGTCACTTTCCATTGGATTTGGAGTTGGACTTTTGCATTTAGCAATCGCTACTAACAACAACAAACCAAATAACTGCTCTTTCTCCCCTTCCTGTGTTCTGAAGCTTGAACTACAGTTCCTACCTCATGTAGAAGTTAGCACTTTATTCTTAAGTGCTTGCACAGAAGTTCCAACTAAGCAATTTAGGAAATTCATTAATGATTCTGGGTCTCTGGAATCCAGATTGTCATTCTCAACCCACATCTGATGTCATCCTATGTTCTCAACCCAGTTTCAAGTTTTCCTTGACTATTTGGAGCTACAAAACACAAAAAGCTGTGTAACAAGTGTACAGCTAATGATTTTATATGCCTAGTGGGTCCCAAATACTACATGCCTTCCATAAACTATACCTATGATGGGCAACTCCATAAACCTCTGGCCAAGAAAGGACTCATTCCCCAATTCTTTTTTAAATACCAGAACATACTTTATTCTAATCTGCTGATACCTAACTTGATATCCATCAAAATACATATCATTTTTACATTAACATTCATTTTCATTTAAACAAGGTAGAGAACGAACGTGTGACTTCTGAAAATCTTTTAAACCCCTTTACCAGAAGTAGCCTTAGAAGCATTTGTATTTTTGTCTGGGTAATGAATTAACAAGTTGCAACTGTATTTCTGCTCTCCCCTTAAACTGCATTTGTGTTTGTGTATATGTGAGCTGCATATACTCAACTCTGGATCACATGATGATGGAGGAGGAAAGTGGGCTTAGAGGAGTGAAATCAGTAGCATTCAGAGCCATGTCCTACAAGCCTTCCCACATGGTTGGTTTTTTTCCTACAGTCCCAAGGCAGCTCTGGACCATTTCTAAACACTATCTTTCTTCTGACTTCCAAATTTGTCTCTTTCTGTGTAATTTTTATAGAGTGATTCTGTTGCCAAACAAAGAGACAAGCTGAGCTCTTTACTGTTCACTGTGTTGGCAAAAATAAAAATAGGAACCCCAGCATGCTACAAAGCAAAGTGCCAGCTTCTTCCATTACACTGAATGAACTCCAAGCAGAGCTCTAGTCTTTCTTTAAAAAATGGACAGTTGCCAGTCCACGCTTTGAAGAAATGTGTTCACCTACCCAGAAAAATGACAAACCTTGAATGGAAGATAGAATGGATGAAGAGGCAAGCCAACAGCTAATTTGAGACTATCCAGGACATATATTCTCATAATTCCAAATTCTTTCACTGTTCATCAAAGTTCGGAATCTCTCCTGGAGGAGAGATTCAAATGCCACTCACCAGTAACATTTTCACTGGCAGCAAATAAATCAATATCATCCTTTTGTTTTTCTGACTAGACCGGTGACAGTGCTCAAAGGCAAAAGACAGATACTCTTCAGCTGCAAGAAGACAAAGAGAAGGAACACCATAACTCATCGGCATAGACCAGGAGCAAATAGTGGAAAGTAGTTGAAAAAGTAGAAAAATTAGGAGAATCCACATGTTGGACTTTCTAAACAATCATAGGAAATAATGTTCCCCCCACACAGTTTAATGAAATTAGTAATTTATCTATTTCAAGAATTTGTACTAACAATAAATTATGGTGAGTTTATCCACAATAATTTTTAGCAATTTTTCCAAATGTGGCTCCACAGCCAGTCCTCTGGAAGATCGCATATATCATGTTACAGTGTAAAATCTAGCTCTTCAACATATGTTTTTTATGACATTATCAAAGCAAAAATAAAATCAGCTGAGATTTCAGTATACATTATGTACATTAAGAGCAATGTATCTCAGTGTTGGCCATTTTAAGAGGGAGGATCTCAATTCCCAGAATCCCCCAGCTGGCATGTATTAGAGAAAAAAACCACAATGATTATTCTCAATCGTGATTTGTACAAATACTTAAGTTTTATAGAATGGTTCTCCCAAATCATACTTACTCCTGAATTTTGCTACAATAGTTTTCTGAAGAGCAACAAATGTCAACCTCCCAATCTTTGTCAGAAACTTAAGCATTTTGAAAACAAGGCAGTGCTCAAAGTAGAAAGGAATGCTTAGTTTTTTATCAACCTAATTTATAAATTTGGTTTAACCTGAAACAGGCAATTCCAATTTTCCCACATTCTACTTTTAACTCTGGAAATAAGAAACAAAATGACATCCATTTTTAAATCACAAGGCGCACCTCAAAACATGAGAATATAAAACTATTTTATTCTTCTGAATTGGATGTTAAGATTGCCTTATATTATAATCACAGAAAGGATCTCACATGCTCCTCTTTAAGCTTCTATAGATATTCATTTCTCAGGTTAGAAGTTAATTGTGGTCAATGAGGAATCATCAGTGGCATCAATGCAATTAATTCAACATATATGACAAGTGAGAACATCAATGTAGAAATACTAGCTAGATACAAATGGGTGGAAGGAATAGCAAAATGGGAAAGGAAATAGAAAAACCAGGAGAATCCACAAAGTGTTGGACTCTCCAAATAATAGAAATGATGTTCTCTCCACACAATTTAATGAAATTAGCAATTTAATTTCAATAATTTGTACTGACAATGAATTAAGATGAGTCATATATCTGTAGTATCTGTATGATACTGGAATCAGACATATCAAACCAACTTTTAAATGTATAAATATGCAAAAGTTCATAGCAAACCCCCCCCATCAATTATATCAATATGATAAATACCTTGTTTAAAATCACTATCAAACATGGCCTTCCTTCCAACATAATACCTGTATGTAACTCTTTGTGCCATACTATATTCATCTTTAAGGTTTGAACTATCAATTGCTCTTATCAATGGTTTACATAGGTGAAGTTTATTGATCTGGAAAGAGCAACAATGTTAGCAGAGGGAAAGCTACATGTGTGACAACAATCTTCAGTTGAAAAGAAAGAATTCATGATAAGGTTTTCAAGGTTTATATCATACCTTAAAATATATTTTAAATAGTTGATTCACCAGAAACAACATGCCCCACTTTTTTGAATCCTCAATGCTGGCTCGACTATAACAAACATTACAAAAATGATCAAAATCAACATTTATCCTTAAAACACGCATATTAGGCTTTGAGTCACATTCCTAGTGTTTTTGCATACCAAAATCATAACTGTAGTTTGTACAAACATCATAATCCTCTTTGCACATATTCAGAAACATTCTACTGAGCTCATCAGAGCCAAAGTGGCATATATGAGTCACTTTTATAGGGGAGATGAATTGCATAAAAATCTAATAAATAAAATCATAATAAATAAATAATATAAATGTTATGAAGGCCAGTTTCAACTGAGACATTTATTGATACATTTATATTTACATTAATTTTCAACCCAATGGATTCAAATCTTAAGTTTGAGGAAACTTTGCCTTTTTGGAAAATATGATTAATGATTTGCCACAATACAGCTCTCAAAGAATTCCGAATCCAACTTATGGGCAATTGTCTCCCAAGTCTGACATATAACAAGCCTACAGACCAGTTTACAAACTATAAAAAAATGTAATCTATATTTCCAAACAATTTAACCTAGGACTAAGGATATACTCACGTGTCGCTTGCACATACACGGAAACAACTCATAAGAAGTTCGGCTGCTTTTTCCAACATGTCACCAAGCTTGCCTTTGCCTTTCTTTGCCAGTTGTTGATCAGCCTATCATGACATAACAGTGAGATACAATCACACTTAAGCCTTCTAATCACTAGGTTGGGACACAATACATACACAGATATTTAGATACAGTGTATACACAAGTAAGCAAATATCTTTGTGTATTCCTGAACATGTTTCAGGCCAAGCCCAGAGCATCTCAATTTGTTACCCAGTCCATCCCCAATATCTTTCATTCCTTCAACATCTATTAATTTTGGCCTAAGCGGGAATACTTACACTGTTGGCAAAAATTCGAAGATCAAGTGCCACTGCATACATAATAGGCAAAGCCCTGGCAAATGAAAATTCAACATACGGTTAATCTTGAAAAATAATCTGCTGCATACTTTTAAACATAGCAACAAAACATATTTTATATTATTGTAACATGGACAATGAAATTTTACAGTTTCTAATGAATTCTTTTATTTCCCCAAATATCCAGGAATATAGAAAAAGCACTCCAATATCCAAGCCCACATTTACCCAGGATAAATGAGGCCTGTTTGAAATATTTCTATGGGCTATTTTTAGTATTTATTGAAGATAGTCAAATGGCTGAAAATCATAGGAAAAGGATAGCTTTATGCAAATAAAATCAAATTTTGATTTAGTTGTCTTTCTATCTTTTTTCGGTCTCCATGCCATTCTCTATGTATGACCAACTGCTATTTCTGGTCCAAGAGATCACTTTGCTTTCATTTATCTTCAAAATTGGGGAATATTTGAAATATTAAAATGGGTTATCTCTTATCTACCTACGTAAAATGGAATATTTCTCATCAAGTCAGTTCATTTATATTTTGAGATATAGATTTAAGTCAATCAGGTACTTACCAGTTTTCTTCTTTGTGTGCTTGAAAAGCTCTCAGGAAAGATGTAGAGAGTATAAGGAAATTTGATGAAATATGATTAATTAAAAATGGAATTTTAGTGACACAGCTCTAAGTGTGAACCCACAGTTTAAGACCAATATAAAAAGGCAAGAATGTGTATGGTTTAATATGGCCATTCACAAGATGGGAATGATAGAAACACTTTGATCAGAAGAGGCCACAACTATTACATTATGCTAATAATTACCAAATGTTAACATCCTACTTATCTAAAAGTGCAAACCCATTGATTATAAAAGCCAGGCATGAAGATTCTTTACATTGGGTGTGCTATGTATAATCAGCATTCTCATTAGATTGCTCAGCAATCTAACAAAACCAGATTTTTTTCAATATTTACATCCAATTACAGTATAGTTGACGTTGTTTATAGTATAGATAGACCCTGAGTCTAAGTAGTAGATTGAACATTTACTTGGGCCTTAACCCAACATTGGTAATTCTGTAGTTTGTGCTGAAAGCTTAGCTCCAAATTCCATTGTAGATTTTCAAAAGAACAAATGATAAAGGATATTGTACTACAACTGTTTGGCATTTGTATGCTTCTACAAAGTCATGGTTGGCAACTGCATAAGTACATCTATTAAGAAAAATGAAACATGAATTTTAAATAATAACCAAAACTAAGCTGGGTTATATTCTCTTTATTTCAATTTAATAAATCTTTACCATGTTTTTCATCAATAAATCCAATTCTACTTCATACTTCTTGCTTCTTAGCATACTTGTCTTGAAACTTAAATATCAGACTTCTTCAATGGCAATAAGTAATAGCTAATTTCATTTGCTAAAAAGGGTACTTGAGCAGAATGTTTTCTTCTGATATATTTTGAAGCTTTTATTTTTTTACTTTAGAATTTTTCAGGTACAGTTCTATGCAAAGGTCCATTTCTATGGAATAACTATTTCAAAAAATTCTTTTAATCCTTTCAGCCACTTCTACACTTTCAGAATAATTGGCAAGATATTAATTTTTTTTAGTACAAGGTGCCAGTTGGGATTACTTGGAATACTTGAAAGTAACTGCACTGTGCTCCAAGGTGCATCTTATCCCACCCAGTATTACCTTAAATGAGCAGCAAACATCTCATCATAAGGTAGTTCCAGTACTTGTTGACATTTTTCTTCTGGAGATGAAAGCTAGTTATAAAATAGAGACCAGAGGGAAAAATGAGGCCTTGTTGCCCAAAAAATTTTGACAAAAATCGTGAAGCTGAAGAAGTGCATCTTAACTGCCTATGCTTTTTTCTCTAATTACAAAACAAATAACATAAATAACTTTATAAGTAAACTGCCTGGCCAATTTTCATTTTTAAGAAGACTTAAAAGATATTTACAGTGTCATTGTTCTTTCAGTCAATGACATATAGTATGGTAGGAAGGAGTCATTGTCATTTGAATCAGATTCAAGTGTGACTAAGGTTCACAATTTATAACAAGGATAAATCATATGTGCAAATCAAAAAAGGAAAAAAATGAGCTCAGAAGGCAATTTGGTTTCAAAAACTTAATATACGATGATGCACGCTAAACCAAATCCTTGCAGGGGACAACATTTAATCTACTAGCTGACTGTTAAAAAGACTGTATCACATACTGATTTTAAAATCACAGAATTCTGGAGTTAAAAGGAAAATTATTTATTCCAATTCTTTGCAATACATAGAAAAATGAGTTAAAACTATCTTTTTTTTTCTTAAAGTTTTATTTCAGTAAAAAAGTTTTATTTCCACATTTTAAAAACATCTCTTTTTAGTGAACAGCATGATTACAGGTTCATCTTTACATACAAATATGATCATAATTACATATTCAATTTTTATATTCAACTTCTTATCCTAACAATACTTTTATACATTTTCTACTTTATTATATTATTCCAAATGTTTGCCTCTTTATTTAATTCACCTATATTTCATATATCTTCACAGTTGTTATACTTTAATACTTTTAACTGTCATATTTGCATATTTCATCACATATTACATCCATTCATAATATCTAATTTATTACATTCAATAAAATTAGCTTCCCCCTTAAATTATCAATTTTAAGTGTGCCACCTCAAAAATTTACATACTAATTATCTCCCCTTAATATTTAACCTTTATTTCCTAGAAAATTGAAATTAATAATTAATTAATATTATTAATAATTAATAATTAGTTTCCACCAGCTTTTTGTTTTATTCCTCTCAAATTTTAAGTTCATAACTAGTCCAAATCCAAGTCCAGCCAAAATCAACAATTAATCCCAGGGCAGAATCTTCCTGCTTTTCTTTTTGTTTCAAAGATTCAATTTTTCAAAGATCTTGTTATATTGTATCAATGTACCTTAAGATTTTTTTAGAAGCAGAATCTTTTAGTAACAAAACAAATTAACTTTAACCATTCAATGGCACTCTTTATCATAACAAATCTTCACCCCTTTTTTCCCCCTCTGTTCGGGGCTTTTTAAACCACAGTTTTCCAAAAAAAATCAAATCCAATTGATCCAAATGAGTTAAATGATTTCTTCTTCCAGCTTCTACCTTTTCCAGTTCAAAGCCCCACTGCTGTAAAAAACAATTCACACCCTTTTTTTCTCTCCTTTCTCTTTGCCGCTTAATGTCCTTTTTAAAAAATTCTTAAAAATTAATCCTGGGGTACCTTTAATTATAACCTCCCATTTCTCCTGCTGTCCTCTCCTTTCTCACTCCTGCGCAATCTTATTCCAGTTTACTTTTCCCCTTCAGGGTGGCCATTTTAGATCACCGCTTCAGACGACTTCGGGAGGTAGCTTTACCAAGCCAGGGAGGGGATTTGCAACCCCCCTCTACCCGGCTGATGGTCTCCCCTTCCTGCACCGCCCCTATGAGGTGGCTTCTGTCCCAGATCTCGCCAATCGCGGCTCTCAGACAACGAAGCACGGACCAAAGCTGTGGACAATCGCAGTCAGCTGTCCAAAACGGGAAGGCAAAAAATGAGTTAAACCTTCCAGAGGTGGATGTCCAACCTTTTCTTTAAAAGATGGCAAACCAGTTCTGTAGGAAGATTGTTGAATACATCTTTTATATTGAGCAGGTACAAGGAGATAACTCCTTGTCATTAAAAACATAAGTAAACATTGCAATACCTTCTAGGCATGGAATCCACAATAAATCAAAGTTCAAAATGTATTTTAAAGTATTTTCCATGATTCTAATTATGGCTATCTGACAATCCTATACATTTCTATTCTAAAATAAATAGATCATGTTCCTTTAATGAGTTCAACAGAACTTCAATACATTTACAGGATTCCAGTCCAAATGTGTTACCTGAAGTCTAGGATTTGCAACATGAGGATGTTTAAATGACACTAATTCTGCACAAAACAACCCATCTTTGCCATCAATAGATTCCAGTACCTGTGAAAAAAAACCATGTAAATTTAGTATTAGAGGACCAGTAAGAAAATTGTATTAACTTTTGCTAGTTTTGATTATGATCATCTTAGTGCCCAGCAGTAGGGAGTACCATATGACCTTCCAGATTTTGCTGAATACAGTTCTCACCACTGATAATTGGAACTGGAGTCCATGAGCATCTGGAAATCACATGCTGCCCATACAATTTTTATACTATGGACAACCTCCCAGAATCAGGAAGGAATAGAGCTGGGCCTTGGTAGAAGTCTCATTTCTTTGTAACTAAAAGTAGCAAAAATAGCAATGAAGTAAGAAAAAGATTTGACTAATTTAAAGTTATTTTTACAGTAATCTTATGCAATTATTGATGGCAAAATGCTTCTATTTTCATTCAACAGAGCATTATTAGATTTGGAAAGGTTCTAGCCGAATTAGAATATTTTTTCAAAGTATACCAAAATGATGGTTATTTTTTCAAATTAGACTTATCAATTACCTGCTGCAAATATTGGTTGATACTGATATGTGCCATTGAAAGAGTACTATGTAAAATTAAGTGGATGCTTCAACCTGAAAAACAGTAGACATTAGTACAATAAAAATAATAGCAGCAAAAAGGTTAGCAGAAAGGGGCTCAAAAATCCCAGCTAGTCTCAAATCTTTTAGCACCATATTGATAAAAGATGTTCCTTACTGTATTTATATAATTTCACTGCTGCCAGTACTTTTTTCAAGAATAATTCCAACTCCATCACTTAAAGCCTATCCAATATGAATTTTTAAGACCACATGTTAAATCTATCTGGCTGTTTTCTCCCTATCTTTCATCCAGAGGGCTGCACATCAGACCTTTTTCTGTGGGCCATTAATAATATAGTTGGAAGCAGACTTATTAACAGATAGACTCCCATCATTTAAGCACTTAAGGGTTGTTCTCTCTTCCCCAAATTGACTTCCCAGAAGCCAGTCTCCTTCATCACATCGCAATTGGGATTTTCTCATCAATATGTGTTAGGTCTCAACTGTCATACTACAAATTCTTCTTTAATAAAGCCATTTGTAGATTAAAACTGATTTTTAAAATTAGTTGATAAACTGATAAAAGCTGTTTACTGAGCATTAATTCATTGGATTAACTCAGCTGTGCTCAATGGCAGATAAACAGAAAAGGAGAAGATCTTTGAAGAAAAACTGAACTTGAGAGAATTTAAGCTTTTTAAGTCACTGGGTGAGAATCTCCATAGACTAAATTTAAAAGTTACAGAGGCGGATTTTGCTGCCAGGTCCAAGGATTGATTAAGGGCAGGCTGGCAGATGTCATTGAAACACAATTCCCATCGGTGCTTGGAAGCAAAGCCGATGTGCAAATGGCCAGAGCGGCACTAACAACACACTGCTCACAGGTGAACCATGGCTGCGACAGCTAATCAGCAGCGAAAGCAAAAAAAGATCCTCTGCATATGCACCAAAGCAAGATTTAAGAAAAAGACGGAACCTTCTGGAACATAAGGAAGGACCAACACATTTATTGCAGCAGCAGAAGCTTCGCTGGAAAATACCTCGATTTCCGGAATCAAGAAGCGACCCTTCCCCGAACGACATCAAACAGCAACGGCGCGAGGCACGCATGCGCACAACTTTCCTATTGGGCGCACTGGTGCTCCCAGCGCTGCCTACCGTGAGCCCGATTCCCGAACTACGTCACGGCTGAGTCGCCCTGCAGGCTCTGATGCAGTTTCGGCGGACCAAGCACAGCCGCTCTCAGGGTCCTCCGTTGCGGATTGGCCGACTTCCGGCTTAATGTTCCGCCTACTCCCAGGCCCCGCGACTGACAGGGGAAGCGACTCCTCGGTGCTCATCCAATCGAACGTGAAGGGCGTGTCGATACAAATGAATGGGGTGGGGCTCAGAGAAAGCGAATGAGCCGAAGCTATAAAAAAAAATCTGGCAGCCACGAGAGGGCAACAAAAGGGGTGAATGATCCGAAGAGTTTTTCAGTTCGTATTTCTAGTGTCAGTTTTTCTCATCTCTCCCAACTTAAAAGCCCAGTAGGGACATCTTGCTTTTTGCTTAAGCTACCGGATTGGTCAGCTAATATGTGTGTGCGTGTGTATTTGTTTTCTGAGGTTTTCGTGGGTATTTGTATGAGGATCTTTGGTTCTTTGGGTTTTCTCCCGCCTAAAATTGGAAGTATCTAGGCGACCTTTCCATGACGTCTCATTCATCATCTGCAGGCTTTTGTCTTTGGCTTTGTGCTTCTCCGAGAATCAAGATAAAAAAAAAAAAGCCATAAAACAGAAGATATTAGAAACACCAATCAAGCAGAACACAGCAAACTCCAAGACCAATAAACACAGACCAAGACCTCCTAACCAATCAAGATGAAGAAAAAACACATTCGGCACAGGGTAGGCAAGCACTAAATTTAAAACAGAAACGGCTGTGAAAAGCCTGACTCACAGATGAACTCAATACAGAAGCCTTGATGATGGCAGATGAGATTCTGCTGAAAGGTTGCTACAACATTTAACAGAACTACAATGAGCTACAAGCTTTAACAGAACTACAATGACGTGGGATAATACCCGAGGGAAGCTAAACAGCACACATATGTTTATTATATATATTTTTCTTACTATTGTTTTTTTAAGTTTTCGCAGGTACTTATATGAATGCGCTGTTCAGCTTCCTTCTGGTATTATCCCACGTCATTGTAGTGCTTTTAAAGTTGTAGCAACGTTTCAGCAGAATCTCATCTGCCATCATCAGGTTTTTCTGTATTGACGTTCGTCTGTGGGTCAGGCTATCACAGCTGTTAGTTTTAAGTTGAGGCTGAGCCTACTGTTGTCCACGGATGGTTTTTTCTACATCCTGATTGGTTGGGAGTCTTGGTCTGCGCGTTTATTGGTCTTGGAGTTTGTTTTGATTGGTGTTTTCTGGTTTCTTCTGTCTGTTTTGTGGCTTTGATTGGCTGGCAACACTGTGTTCCTGTATTGGAGGCTTTCAGTGCAGCTTGGCTCCCAGTAAAATTGATGGCTATCATTTATCAGGAAGCTGGCTTTCATCTGGGTGCCTGGTTGGGGTGTGTTTGAGCTGGAGGTATCAGGGGGAGTCTGTTTGTGCCCAGGTGTTTGCCTGGCTTGTGGTGTGTAGATCTTTCTATTTGAGAGTGCGTGTTGAGTTCGTGTGTGGGTCGGGCTGTCACAGCCGTTGGTTTTAAATTTGAAGCTAGCCTACTGTTGCTAGCCTAAACGTTGCTACAACTTTAAACTCAATACAGAGCCTGATGATGGCAGATGAGATTCTGCCAAAACGTTGCTACAACTTTAAAAGCACTACAATGACGTGGGATAATACCCGAAGGAACTGAACAGCACAAACACACACACACACACACACCACACACATATATATAATATTTGTTTTTTTTTTTTTTGTTTTTCAAAATTCTTTCTAAAATTTTTTAGAAATTATTCTTAAAACTTCTTAGAAATGGTCAAAGATCTACACGTGGAACAAGAAGATCTGCTTGTAAGTTTCAACGTGTTTCACCATTCACTCAAGTCCCGATAAAAGAAACTCTTGAAATCATCTAAAATAAATACAACCAGCTAAACACCTCATGGAACTAACAGAACACTGCTTAACCAACACATATTTCATATACAAAGGACAAAGATACAAGCAAATTGAAAGGAGCCCCAGTGGATCACCACTGTCACCCGTCATTGCAAACCTGTCCATGGAAGAATTCGAATCCAGAGCCTGGCTAATGCCACCCACAAGTCCAAACTATGGCTAAGATACATCGAGTGAACATTTGTGATTTGCCCATGGAAAAGAAAACCTAAACAATTTCTACACACCTAACACACATACACCAAAATCAAGTCCACCATGGAAACTGAAACTAAACAAACAACCACCATTCCTAGATGTACTAATCTACAAAAGAACAGATGCACACTAGGACACACCGCTTATACTGAGAAGAAAACACACACACACCAACCGCTACTCAATGCCCATCCCACCCACCCAGCACAGATAACCTCCGTGCCTGCCAAAACACAAATCACCAAACCAAACGCCTGGCAGACAAGACACATATAAAGACTGAACTTACGAAAGTACTGGCAACCAACGGCTTCACAGAAACAAATCACAGCCTGATCCACAAAAACACAACTAAGACAGAATAGAGACCTAGAAGATCAACAGACCTATGGAACAGCTGTCCTGCCTACATAGAGGTACTTACAGAAAAAAATCAGGAAAGGTACTACACAGGCATCACATCAAGACTGCCTTCCAAAACAGCAAAAAAACTAGCACCTCCTGAGAAACCAAGATAAAACTGACCTGAAACCAAGGCCATATATGAAGTTCCCTGTGCTCATGCCGGCCACAATACATTGGACAGACCAATGGCAAGAATAAGTACCCGCCTGGAATGAACACAAAAAAGCAGTAAAAAAGCTCGAAACAAAACTCCTCACCTAGTCCAACACACGAGAACCACAGGTCAGCAACGAATCAACTTCAATTGCACACAAAACCCTAGCATATAGAAAACCCCAGCACAGAATCATCAGAGAAAGCCATAGAGATTGAAAAAAGAACCTGAAAGCATGAATTAGAAGAGAATGATTCCACCAAGACTGTCAATCATTATTGGAAGCCCTGCAGCTCTCAAACAGAAAGAATCTCCACAACCACACAGCCAGGCAACACGCGGACAAACAGAACCTCGCCCTGATACCTCCAGCTCAACAAATCACTACCCCAACCAGGCAGCCAGATGAAACCTAGCTTCCTAGATAGATAGCCATCCTTTCACGCGAAGCCAAGCTGCACTGAGGCAGCCTCCATACAGAAACACAGTGTTGCCAGTCCAAACAAAGCACAAACAGACAGTGAGACAGAAAACACAGAAAACCAATCAAACAAACCAAGCTCCAGGTCAGTAAACAAGAACCCAAGACTCCAACGAATGAGGATGTAGAAAAAACATCCTGGGACTAACAGTAGGCTAGCCTTCAAATTTTAAACTAACGGCTGTGATAGCCTGACCCCACAGACGAAGCTCAATAACATGATAGCCATGATGGCAAGTGAGATATCTGCTTCGAAACGTTGCTACAGATCTGAAAGCACTACAATGACGCTCGTGGGATAATACCCGAAGGAAGCTGAACAGCACACATGTAAGTACCCGCGAAAGCTTAAAAAAACATATATATATGTGTGTATTTGTGTGTGTGTGTGTGTGTGTGTAAAAAAATATTTGGCTGGAGAATTCTGGGAGTTGAAGTCCACAAGTCTTAAAGTTGCCAAGTTTGAGGACCACTTGCCCTGTACCATGATGAAGATGAGGGAAGCCGGTGGGTCTCGTTTGTTAGGCTGTTCAGACGATGGAACGGACTCTTGAGTCTGTGAGAATATCTCCCTCAGATGAGAGGCAAAGGAGCCATTTTGAGAGGCAGCCCAGGGCTGAGCCAGCAAGGAGGGAGCGCTTTTGCTGTAGCTGAAGTGGCTCTCAGACTTTGCCCTGCAGCTCTCAGATGAAACAGCGCGGCGCTTCTGGAACTTGTGAACAAGCTGTGAGTTCAATCCTACATAAAGGCTAATACTTGGGAATAGACTCTCCTGCTCTAGCAGGGGGTTGGACTAGATGACCTCCAACTCTTGTTCTTCTATGACTCTTAACTGTGCCATTTCCACGAGAAATCTTTGACCTGTACTGTTCTTCATTTGTAAGATACCCAGAGCCCAAATTGGATGGATCCTCCTTTTAGCCCTTTTTGCTATGGCTAGCCGGTCCTGAGCCGTGGGAATGGAGAGTTTCCTGCCAAACCGATTTTTTCAGATGAGTGCATCCTGTGATCCCCCAAACCTGCAGCAGCATTTGTTAGTCCGGCGCTTCCCTCTTGATCGAGTTAGTGAGCACCAATGAGGGGAAAAAATGCAATCGAAAGATTTGGTTTTGCTTATAGGTTTATTTTCCACCCATTTGCTTTTATAATAGAAGGTCCAGTGCAGTTTTATTAGATTGATTGGTTGAGTGATTGATTGCTATCAAGCCTTTTCAATTTTTGAAGACCTCGTAGATTTTCTCCATGAGGATCTATCCCAGCCTGGTTCTTGCAAGTCTCCCAACAATGAATCATAAATAATCGTCTTTGTAACTCAAGCCATCCACTTAACTGCTGGTCATCCTTTTTTATTCTTTCCTTTCATCTTTCCCAACATTAGAGCCTTTTCCAGAAAACTAAATCTTTGCATAATGTGTCTGAATTTGGATAATGTGAGCCTGGTCGTTTGTTTCAAGTGAGAACTCTTGAGTTCATTTCTTGATGATCCATCGTGGAAGTCTAAGAATGTAATATTATTTTAACCTAAGTTGTTAGGTTAGGTATGTTAGAAATCTGCAGAGATTCTCAGCCATCCAGGTCATGATTGTCCCAAAGGTGCTTTTTCAGGAGGCAACTGGACTTTCTAGTTTTTTTATTTTGAAGGCTAAATTAGGTTTAGTTAGACTTCGTGGCTATTAGTTAAGTATTTAACTAAGTTTTTATTTAGGCTTCATGTTCTCTTTCAGATATTGGTTTTCTGTAGCCATGGGTTCATCTGGTCATTCTCATCAGTCAAACTGCTGGTGACCTTCTACTGCTGCACCATAGAGAGTATCTTAACTTACTGCACCTCTGTATGGTTTGGCAATTGCTCAGTGGCAGATAGGAAAGCACTCCAGAGGGTTTAAGTCATCAACTTGATGTGAGAGTAAAGCCATAATATCTTGTCCAGGTTTTCTCATGTA
The DNA here is from genome assembly GCA_004320025.1 of Laticauda laticaudata. NCBI lineage: Eukaryota > Metazoa > Chordata > Lepidosauria > Squamata > Elapidae > Laticauda > Laticauda laticaudata. The sequence goes on from BHFT01052597.1 coordinate 26,337, forward strand.
TATTGTATATTCCCTTGAAGTAAAAGGATATTAGCCTTTGAATGTCATCCAAGCAGACTGGAACATTTTCACACAATTATACAATAGTCCTGTATAGTATTTTGTCCTTTCCAACTTCATTATTTATATCTTTTAATTTATTTACAGAATTATACAAAATCATAAAATTATAGCAATACTACCACCACCACCATTAACGAAATCTGGCATTTCATAGCAACTTCTTTCCTTCACTTCACCCATTAAAGATTCTGCTTTTGCATGCCATGATGCACTTTTTATATTGTAAACATTACCTTATTGTTATTTAATATGATTTTTTTGAACGCTCACAACTTTCACTATTATACTTCCCGTATGAATCTGAGTTATTTTAACTCTGAAAGCATTATTTTTACAGGACTTAGTTTGTACAAGGGTAGTACATATGTGTTTGTACATGTTACAGTTGTGCTGGCATGCAAACAAAAGCTACACCTGGGCTTGTTTCTGCAATGCAAACACTCCTGGCCTTGTGACTAGGGTCATTGTTGCTTGTTATGCAGATTACAGAATATAAGAGTTGGCAAGTGCAAGAATAAAGGGAGTGTTTGGCATTGAGCCTAAGTTACATCAGAACTTTGGAGCCGCTTGGGAACTGAGACAGTCTATTTGCTTAAATGTGACATTTTTGAACCTTTCTTTAATTTATTTAGTGTATTTGTGGATATTCCCACTGTTTAATGAGTATTTGAAAATAAGCAACATGAACAAAGGTTATAATAGAACCAATTACATTATTTGGTTAAGTTGTCCCAGTTTCTGTCAACCTAGCAGTTTGAAAACATGTAAAAATGCAAGTAGAAAAATAGGGTCCACTTTGGTGGGAAGGTAACAGCGTTCTGTGCGCCTTCGGTGTTTAGTCATGCTGGCCACATGACCACAGAGACATTTTCGGACAGGGCTGGCTTTTCAGCTTTGTAATGGAGATGAGCACCGACCCCTACAGCCCAGAAATGACTATCATGTATGTGCAAGGAGTACCTTTACCTTTTACCATAGTTTCTAATACCACTAAGCTCAACACTTTAATATGTTCGTGTTTGAAACAGGAAGGTTTCAGGATCCATGGGTCTTTGCTATAGGCCTTACCTCTTTGTTACAACCTACAATAAAAGCGTAGCTACTTTTATTACAAGAGAACTTTAGAGTCTTTTCTTTAGCATACCCATTATTTGGTAAGAACTGTTTTTGTTGGCAGCTCACTGAAAAGTTGGAATTGATCAAAATAAAACCTGTAAGGAAAAATTACCATTTAATGAATAATTAACACTTGAATATCTCAGGGCTATAGATTAGAAATTCTCTCAAGGAGATAACACATCTCTGTTTCTAGGTTTTCTAAATCTTTAATAAGGCATCATGTATTTGCCTATAAGTTGCTCATTTCCTCTTTTCCCTTTTGATGTTTGACAAAAAGATGTACATAATAAACCCAGGGCTATATTCCCATGGAGATTTATATAAATTTCCTGCTATAGGATGAATGATTACATGAAGACATTTCTATAGTACAGTTTTCTATACATATTTTCTGTAGTGTGTTCCAATGCGATCAACAGGCCTTAAATAATTATGGTAAGGCTGAAGTTTTTCAGGTTTTTGCCTCATTCTCTGACAACTATTGCTTCTTTTAAAATGTTGTTCAAGATAAGTGTTGGAAGAAATGTCCATCTGTGTTCAGTTCCAAGTGGGGAGAAAGACACTGGAAACATGGAGGCTGCTTGGAAGGATGGTTTAATGGTGAAGCCCACGCAGACGTGATTTTGAGTAGCTGCCACATGGAACTGGAGAGTATTTATACCTCTCCTGCGACCTATCAAGAAATGTATCCATGCGTGGTTGTCAGACTCCCAGGGTTATGCGAGGTCCAGCTAACCTTGTAGGCCTGCTGGGCATCCTAGCTTGGTTAATCTTGCTGGGAATATGTCAATGAGGAAGGCTGTGTTTCTAAAAGGGTGTTGACCCATTCCTATTAATGGCTTCAATGGCTTTGTCCTTGGTTTTGGATCTTGTGTGAGGGCAATATCGCTATCACACGTGAAACTGAAGAGCTTTTTTCTTCTTAGATAGGAAACCCATAGCCTTTCTGGGCTTTTAACAAAGGTGGGGCTGCTTTCACAAAGCATGTTTTCTCCTATCTTCTATCCAAGGTATAATTCTTCTTTGCAATATTTCCTAGGATATATTCATTCTATAAGGCAGGGTTGCCAGATCGGCAGCTTGGCTCTGCGGCCAACTCAAGTCAAAATATGGCCAAATTCGGCCAAATTATTTTCTCTCAGTTTTTTTATGCAATTATAACATGAAGAATAATATTGTTTTTTTTGTTTTTTTAACTGTTTTAAAATAATCAAATCATAAAAAATAGTCGTTTATTTGACAACGTGAACGTGACGTCATGGGCATTTCTCTGCATTTCTTTACTCACATCCAGGCTAGGCAGCTCACTTCAAATAACTGCTACTACTGTTTGGAAAGCTCAGCGCCAAATGCAACGATCCTGAGGAGGGGGGAGCTAGGACATGAGGGATTCCCCCCGATTGAAAAAATATAATCACTAAACAAATAAAACGACGCAAAATTTTGTGCCCCCTTCAAAAGAGGAGCATCCCGCCGTTGCCATGGAGTCGTCCAGTTCCTCCAAGGGGTGCATGGACCAATTTACCAGCCTCATCCATTCCCAAAGGGGCATGTTACTCTTCGCAGAAATAGTAAGAGGGAAATGTAGAAGGGTGGGGAAGCGAGCCACGAGGGGCAAGAAGGATGGGGGGGGAGGGCAAAGTCGATGGCTGGCCACCCCGAGTTGGGGGACTGAGTGGATTTTCGCTCCCTTCGGAGAGGAGGGCAGTGGCATTTATTTGCCCTTAGCACATGAAAATAGCAGTCACATTTTTATACCGCTTCACGGTGTTTTATAGCCTTCTCTAAGCAGTTTAGAGTTGGCATATTCTCACACACACACACACACAACCGCAACAACCTTATGCCCTAAAGCGTTTGGCCTTCCAGCCCCTTGTGAGAAACGGCGGGGTTTCTGTGGCAACCCAGGAGGAAGCAGTTAAAAATGGGGAAAGGACACAGAAGCCATCCCCAACCGCAGAAGAGCAGTTGCGTGGCCCTTTCAGCTTTGTCCGCCAATGTGGGAAGCGGGAAGTTTCTTCCAGAGGTCCAGAGAGAATCTTGTTTAAAATGCCCCTCCAGGCTGCCCAGGAGCATTTGCGTTTTGCTTCCTTCTCCCATCCCTCACAAAAAAATGTTTTTTTCAACTAAGGTGGAAAAACCAAGCCGCAGCAGCTGGCCAGATGGGCCTTTTTTGGGGGGGGTCAGGAACCACTCTTGGGGGAAGCTCCCCGCCATGCGGGGCAGGAGAACTGAGGGGGGAAAACAGTTGCTTTTCGGGCCAATCTTCCCCCCCGAAGTCCCCCAATTTTTTTTTTAAACCGAGGGGAAGAGTTACAAAGAGGGCAGTCATTTTCATATGAATATATTGTATTGAAAACGGGTATTTGGCCAAATTTCGATTTCATGGCCCAGCAACTTTCATACGGTCAAATTTAAACCGGACACATGATTTTTTTCACAGCCAAACAAATTTCTATACAGCCAGATTTCTCGAATTTGGCCAGAAAAATGGCCAGATGGCAACCCAGAGGGGTAGGTGCTAACGTTCTACATAAGTAATTGTACCCACTGCATCCATAGATGAAACCATATTTTGGTTATCATTGGAGTATGGGTAGTCCTTGATTTATGATCAAACTGAGCCCCAAATTTGTTGTTAAGTGAGACATTTGTTAAGGAAGTTTTGTCCCATTTTCCAACAATTCTTGTCACTGCAATTGGTAAGTTAGTAACATGGTTGTTAAGTGAATCTGGCTTCCTTATTGACTTTGCTTATCATAAGTTTGCAACAGGTAATCACATGACCTTGGGACACAGTAACGTTTATAAATATGAACCAGTGGCCAACTATCTGAATTTTGAAAACATGATCATGGGGATGTGACAAGAATTGTAACTGAAAAACTGTGATACTCACATTTTTCAGTGACGTAACTTTGGCCAGTCACTACATGAACTGTTGTAAGTTGAGGACTACCTGTACTGACTTCTGAAGGATCAAAAGCAACTTCTATCTGCTTGCAACTATGACTGAGCATGTTCATTTAATACTGCATTAAATATAGATTCACAAAATGTAAATTATTTAAACAGAGGTGTTAAAAAATGATGCAAGTAAGTTCAAAATGCTACTGCTTTTTTAACACACCCATACACAATGCACACCGATGAGCTATTTCCTTTCGGGGAAGGAACATTTACCATAGTACAGAAAATAAGTAAGAAAAGTAAGATGGTTAAAGGTGTGAGATAAAAGGAAATATAGCTAAATATAATGTATATCAATGTTTGCTCACTACACCTCTCTTTATTACATTCTTCTGTTAGGTACCTATACAGTTTTCACATATGTGAAACAGATTGCAATAAGCAAACTATATTTTAACATTTCTTCACTCTGCCTACAGTTTTTAACATTCTTACAGCAGTTATGACTTCTTTTATGGTATTTATTTCTTGGACACTAACATGTAAAGCACTCATTTAAATTCCATTCTTCAACATATTGTTATATTCCCTTGCCAATCTCTAAAATAATCCTCCCAGCATTCCCTCACTTATTTCATACCAAATCACTTCATTTTTTATTTTCAATCCATTAACTCTATTAATTTAATAAGATCATGATTGTAGCATAAAAAGTGGAGTTAATTAATTCTAGATCAATTAATCCTCCTGTTCCATGTATAGTATATGCAGCTTCATGCACATTTAACTGGGAGCAAACCTGGGAGGGAAAACACAGTGATATTAAGTTGTTGCTGACTGATGCTTCCTTTACAAATCAGAGCTAGAAAAAAACCTTTCAAAATTGAATTGCGATCATTAATAAATGTAAGGAATATGTGAAGATTACTGAAGAAGTGGTTTTTTATATCTAATGATGTAATAGCTGGCTAGAGAATTCTGGGAGTTGAAGTCCACAAGTCTTAAAGTTGCCATGTTTGGGGCGGGTCCCTGGTTTAAATGGGATTGTAGTTCTAGTTCATGTAACATCAGCATATTTGATTTTGCAATTCATCATTTTATATTTCATCATTTTATATTTTATATTTCATTTTATATTTATATTTCAAGAAAATAAATGATTTTCTGTAGATTCCTTTTGCACAAAGCTATTGCCCTCTCAGAAAGACAAAGCATTTTCTTTAAAAGCAATCTAGTTTGAAATCTAATATTAGAAGAGAATGCAATATTACAATTTCCATTGTTCTGTATCTTTGTAAAGTAGAGAGAACTAGTTTGCCTGGTAATTATATGGCAACAACTTAAATGGTGCCAACAACAAGTCATCTGTTAAATATAATCTTCAATGACTTTACCAAGTAGGGATTATGTATATAAATATCATAGATAATTTAGTAACAAAGTAAGTTGGTAAAGACTGTAAAGCTGCCCCATCAGTTATCATTCATCTAAACATATTTTAAAAAATATTTATTTTAAATTCAGAGACGGTTGGAGGGCAGGTTGTTACATGCTCACCTAGCATTTCTCAACGTTACTGTTTCCTAGGGATAAAGAAACTCCTCTTAACTCCAATAAATCTAATTAATGTAACTCCAATTATTATATATTATGTGCCTTCAATTTAGCCTGCCCTCCAAGGCAGGAACAAATTTCTCAGGTCAAGCTGTTTTGTTATCTTAAATTATTAATATTTTGCGATTTAATATAGTAGAGGGAATCAATAAAGGAGAATATTTGTAGCTCTAAGTTGAAATGGGGTGTCCTTTGTGCTCTCTGACCTTGGTTGTTTTCTTGCAGATGTTTCATTACCCAAACTACAGTAGGTGACATCATCTATGCTAGTAAGGATTCCTTACTTATCAGAAGAGCTGCTTTTCTACTGTTGTTTGGATTCCTATACTTCCTGCTTTTTGAAGAATGCTAATGTCAAGGAATCCCTGCATGGATGGCTGGTTTCATAAGTCCTTGCCACGGATACGTCAGTCTGGATAGGAAGCTCACAGCTGCATCTGAACTGCTTAATGATTTGTCAATGAACCCAACTCCTTGAAGGCTTGAAGACATTTCCAATCTTCTAAGGATATCTCCATGGCCAAACATTTTGGCTTATATTAGATTTATGTTAAACAGTGGATTGATATATGAACATAATTTCATGAAATTGGCTCCTCTTTAGAATATAACACTAGATATTTGGCCTTCATACATCCATCAATCCAGCCTGGAAATGGTGCCTTAGAAGTGACAGACCACTGCCAATCAGCTTAATTGTAACAAAAGAGCTGGCCATGGAAGAAAACTGCATTCACCAGCTACAATGTCATATAATTGGGGCAAATCTAAACCCAATCTCTGTGTTTTGTTGGAGTAAGGCAATGCATAACCCTTTTACAGAGATGAGATACATTTCTCAGCTACATTTTTTTCTTAGAATATCCATTTTATCTGTATTCATTGATTTTCTTTCTGACCAGTCATGACA
>BHFT01052598.1:0-28022 GCA_004320025.1 Laticauda laticaudata
ACTTATCCTGACATTCTTCTTCACCTCCTTTCCATTGGAACTCCTCCTCCTCCTCCTCCTCCTCCTCCTCCTCCTCTTCAGTGCTGGGTGGCTGGACCTAGAGTTTTTTGGCTCAGCTTCTGCCTTGCCTCTTCAAAGCCAAGGGAATGAGGTGGGGAGTGGAAAAATCCCACTGGGCAAGTTTTCCTGGACCCACCAGCTCGTCTGGTCCACTTCTTGCTCATGCTTTTGAACCTCGTCAGGCGGACACCATCAAAATCCCCTTTGGAGCTGGCAGGAAGAGAAAGGAACCAGAATAAGAAAATAACAGAGTTGGAAGGGACCTTGGAGGTCTTCTAGTCCCGCCCCTTGCTCAGGCAGAAGACCCACACAAGAAGAGTTCTCCACTCCTCTCCTCGTTGCAGAAGACCTGATGCCACCAGACTTGAAATTCTAGACCTAGAAAACCTACAACTCGGCCGCCTTCGGTCCAATCTATGTATCGTATATAAAATCATTCATTGCCATGTCCTCCCTGTCAATGACTACTTCAGCTTCAACCACAACAACACAAGAGCAAACAATAGATACAAACTCAAGGTTAACTGCACCAAACTTGATTGCAGAAAATACGATTTCAGCAACAGAGTGGTCAGTGTTTGGAATACTCGACCTGACTGTGGTTTCTTCCCCAAGCCCCAAAAACTTTAACCTGAGACTGTCTGCTATTGACCTCACCCTTTTCCTAAGAGGCCTGTAGGGGGCGTGCATAAGGCACCAATCGTGCCTACCGTCCCTGTCCCATTGTTTATTTTTATTTTTGTTATACATATCCATCTCATGTATTCATAACTATGTTTATACTTATACCTGTTATCTTGTAAGTGATTGACAAATCAGATCAATAAATAAAATAAAATAAATTTCAGGTTTACCTTCACTGCAGTTGAATACTGCTCTGAGTATTTCTGGCATTCATCTAGCTTATTTTGTTTCATCTCTATTTCAGATACCAGCATCTGTAAAATAAGTAGTGGCACTCAATATACAACAATGCTTTACAAAGAATACTTTAAGGCATACATTTTGTAACCTCATCTTCCTAAAGAATTTAAGTAAACCAATAGAGAAAAGCACTGTGTTGCTTTGATCTACTGAATCTATTTCTTTCATCTGTTAAGAATTACATATGCTTTCCAACTATCTCAAATTATATGCTGACAGTACAATACAGCATTTAAAATGAGACTGTTTTAAATGGTTGAAACGAACATTGCTATTTAGCTTAACTGGACTTTGAAAATGCAGGATAAGAAGAGTATTGAGGCCTTTGCTCTTTGGTTTTGGAGAAGACTCCTAAAACTGCCATGGACAGCCAAGAAAACAAAACAGGAGATCTTCAATCAAACCAACCCAGAGTTCTTACTTGAGGCACAAATGACCAGAATCAAATTATGCAGGAGACCTAGCAATCTGGAAAAGCTCCAAGGCTGGGAAAGATGGAAAGAGAAGAGAAGAGGAGGCATTCAGTTACAGTGAGGATAACAACGAATTCACTATGGGAAGACCTAAAAGATCAGGTTAGGAACAAATCTATGGGGTCACTAGGAGTAAAAAGAATAATTCAAAGGTGCACAATTATTAATTCAGTTCATTTAAGCGATATTATAGAACTTTTCATGATTGTACCTTCTGCTCATTTAGCTGTTTTGCCAGAGCTTTACTGTTCTTGGGTGGGTTTTCCTGAAATTTTTGCTGTGTTTCTTCAACTTGCTTAATCCAGTTATCCAGTGCACCATAAGTATCTCTATAGTACTTTAGAGATTTATTGATAGTCTCCAAGTCACGTAACCTATAGTTGACAGAAGAGCCATTCAGAAATGAACAAATGGTTATTTTAATGCAGTAACTGCTTTTTATAAAGATGTAATAATACTTGGCACATATTCCCCAGTTGTACAACACCTTAAGATAAATCATATTATTTTCTTCATGTAATAGATTGTTATTAACGCAGGACTGAAGCTGAGAATCTGTGCTTGCAGGAGTTCACTAGCAAATTTATGGCAAAATAAAGATGCTGGTCAATTATATTTCATTAAGTATTTTTCCCAGGATTAATATAGAAGAACTGCAAAACTAGTAAAACAAAATGCTGACATTTCAGTGAAAGCTTAGCTTCTCCAAGTGAGCTAACGTTGTCAAGAAATTATCTTTTCTCTGAGATATATACTAAAGAACAGGACGTCTTTCTATAAAGACTAAAATCAATATAGTGGTCCTTATTCTGTTTTTTGGGGGGTGGGGTGGGGTGGGTGGGCATGAGGCCTGCTTGTCCCTTGTTTGAAATGCCAGGCAGTAAATAACTTCAGATATAAACAGGTATGATTAAAGACACTTTAAAATTATCCTGCAGTTCTGAACTGCTACCACTAGAGTGTGGAAACCAGAAATAAACAGTCAATATTTCTTCACCAGTTCACTTACATTCAGGTTCATTGTAGAAAACACTATTCTGTCAATTATATCATATTGTATTGCAAAAGAGTACATACAAGTTTGATATACCTGTTTTCGAGGCAAAAATATAAAAAACACTGACTAAGGAATAGTAGGTAACAATTAAATGCTATGCTAAATGCAACTGAATTAAAATTATAGGAATAATTAGTGGGGCTGTGCAGTGCTTTAGATTCAAAAGAAAAACTGATGCTACAGCGGGAGCAGGGGCACTCATATAGCATCCATCTCCAACTCATCAGAGAAGCTGCATATTTTCCCAGGATCATATGGCTGATCAGAAAAAATAGATGTTTCATATGGGTACTACACTCATAAAAATTGCAGAAGTATTCATTACTGGGAAAAGCCACAAAACCACTATTGCTTGAAGTGATTTCCATTTCGGGGCCTCCAGACTGACTAATTCAGTCTAATTGTTTATTTTAGAATACAATTAATTTTGAAACCAATATTTCAAATGTAAAAGCCTACTAATTACTTTTAATTAATGTCTACAAACTTTTATACTCTAAAAAACTGTAATAAATAAATTTCCTTACTCCCCACTTCTTACCCATTCATGAACTGAAGCTCAGCATTATTCTCATAAATGGAAGGCCCGACTGCTTTAAGCCCAAATTTGACCTGATATCACCGTAGAAAAAAAAGGGCAATGATGAATTCTCTCCCGAACAGGTAATTTTTCTGGAGACCATAATTCCCTGACACTTTTCTACTCAAAGCAGTTGTTGAGAAAAGTGGCCTGGGAGGAAAGTGATATGAGGAAAAGAGCAATCACGGGGCTACTTCAGCTTTTACTGATAAGACAGATCTACTGCCATTCTGCACACTATTTAGAGCTGACTATTTTGTCATATTCTTTCCAGTATTGTTTCCCTCACTGTCAAAGTGATGTCTTCCAAATTAATGGCAGCTAAATGTAGTCAGTCTCATCATTACATACCTTGACAGTACAGTATTATGCAATGAGATTATGTTGTACACCCTTGATGACTTTAGCCTTGTCAACACAGTTTTTAAAAAGATAATACCAACCTGTTTTCAATCTGAGAATGCACATTTTGCCATCTCTCAGTTAATTGGTCTGCTTTCTCTTTGTGCCAATCAAAGTCAAGATCACGCTCCTTGTGTGTTTTAAACATCTGATCACTAATTGCTTTTGCTTTCTGGAGTTCATCTTCTAAAGCATGGAATACTTCTCTTTTTTCATCAACTTCGGATCTCCATTGCTAATGAATAAAGTATGTGATGATAAACAGACAACATTGTTCCTAGTGGCATCTTCCCAAATGCCAAATTCAGGCTCCAAACCCAACCCTCCCCAGATGTATCTGATTGCAATTATTATTTTCAAACAACATGGTCAATCAATATGCCAGATAAGGACAATGAGAACTATAACTCACACATTTATGGGTTAATAGATAAGAGAGGACTACTACATTATAAATAATCACAGGGGTATATCTTAGTATGTCGAACAAACATACTCTCTTTACTAAATATACGTGATGTTCCAATATTTACAGTATTCTTATCATATAACCTGGAGTTACAATTAAGTATTCCACAGTTTATTCCACATGAAGTTAATATTTTTCGATGTTCCCAAGCAGGAGGGAAAAATGAGAGGAAGGAAACAGTCTAGGCTACAACTTCATTGTTCCTGGAGAAATGTCTTTATTATGGATATAAGGCAAGAAAAGGGGAATAGTTTTTTTTTACCAGATTACTTCAACTATAAGGCCAGAGAGTAGAAGAAAAGCTTCAATATTTGAAATTGGCAGATTTGGACTATCCTTTATGAAAAGTCAGTGTTAATAAGTAGCTCAGCTTCTAGTAAAGGGGTACAATGGAATGACATTCACAATCATTTGAATGGACAATATTTCATCAGCCATCTGTCCGTGATCCCAATTCTACTTTCACATTTGAAAGTATTCACTCTCTCAAAAGTCATTCATTATGTAGCTTGTAAATGTTTTATCTTAATATGAACACCAATACCAAATTAATAGCCATGTTCATACCTTCAGGGTACTCATCAGGTTCTCTATATTGCTCTTGTCAGCAGTTAATGGGTCTTCTTCACAAAGTTTAGTTTCGTACTGTTTTACTAGAGCTTCAGCCCCTTGAGTGTTTTTGAGCACCAAATTGACAGTTTTTAACCTGAAACAAACAAAATGTGTGCTATTCATAACCTCAAAAAATAACAATTAAAGTTTTCAAAATGTTTTAATACGGCAACTGAAATCAATTATTTAATTCTATCCTTTCAAAAGAAGAAATCTGCCTTTCAATATTAACATACAGCTATGTTCACAGCTGATAAATATTGCTACAGTAAAGATGGTTGTGTGTGCAACAAAAGGCCTTTCTTACTTTTCTATGTAAATGGAAGACATGGAATACATCTGATTCATGTTCTGAATTACAAGATTAAGTTCAGACCGCAGAGTTGGGACCGAAGGGGAACCAGCAGCTTGGCTGAAGAAATCATTGCATTTATCTGTGATTGTTTCCAAATCATCTTTGAGCCGATCCAGCTCCTTTTTGAGCTTCTACAGAAAAAAAAAAGGGTGAGGCTTATTTCATCTATAGTAAAGGGTTTTTTCACAAATCATATTCTTAAACTAAGGGAAGGGTATAAGTTGAAGTTCCTAAGAACCATAAGCCACCACTACAATAGCATATTGCTAGACTTGGAGGACTGATTAACACCTATCTCCCTGCCAGCTTATTCCTTCCTTGTTTGTATTAAGGCTAATGAGTTGGTTGGTTAAGGTGCCCATATTTCTTTTCTGTAAGTATTTGTAAATGAAAGCACAACAGCATATGACATTTTTATGCTGATGTGGCTGAAAGCCTACATCTTTTTTTTCTCCCTATTTAGAAACCTATCTCCAACTTAACATTAATTTCCAATGTAATGGTTTAGGCCATAGGTGTCTAACCTTTTGGCTTGCTTAGGCTGCACTGAGTGAAGTAGAATTATCTTCGGCCATTAGAGTTAATGTACATAAATAACAACTTTCTTTATTATTTACAATCTCATGGGGCCACGTTATAAGCTATCCTGGGCCACATGCAGCCTGTGGACCACAAGTTGGACACACCCAGTTTAGGCTCTTGGGGTTCCCCCTCTCAAAAAAAGGGGGTTATGTTAACAATTTGGCATGAAACATTAGGTGACAACTATAACATTTCCAAATCCATACACAAAAGAAGATAGAGAACTGTTTTTAGTTTTATTTCAGTTGTATTTCAAGAAATGTCACATGGAAAGTATGTCCTAAACATGTTTCATATTGATCAAATCGTCATTATCTAAGTTTGCCCACTATGCTAAATTGCAAGCCGCAGAATGATAAAACCAATTATGTTCACACATTATAAGCCAAGCCTTATAGAGCTGCCTCAGTTTTTGCACCATAATTTGTGTTTGTCTGAATGATCTTCATATGATGAAGTCAAATGGGGTCAAATGAAACTTTCAGAGAATTCACAAGGTAAGGAGGCCAGTGGTGGGATTCAATTTTTTTTACTACCGGTTCTATGGCATGGCTTGGTGGGTGTGGCAGGGGAAGGATACTGTAAAATCTCCATTCCCTCCCCAATCCTAGGGCAAGGTTACCACCACTTCTCCAAACTACTCAAAATTTCCGCTACTGGTTCTCCAGAACAGGTCAAAAGCTGCTGAATACCACCTCTGAAGAAGGCCCAGTTTCGTTTCTTTACTTAAGTAATGAATGATAAGGATGGAAGGAAATAATAACAATCTGGATTGGAACTGCACCTGATTAGGAAGGGAAAGATCTAACAGGACCACGAAATAGTTCCCTGGAATACAGGTAGTTCTTGACTTATGACAATTGAGCCCAAAATTTCTGTTGTTAAGTGAGACATTTGTTACGTGAGTTTTGCCCCATTTTACGACCTTCCTTGCCTCAGTAGTTAAGTGAATCACTGCAGTTGATAAATTAGTAACCCGTTTGTTAAGTGAATTTGGCTTCCCACATTGACTTTGCTTGTCAGGAGGTCTCAAAAGGTGATCAGATGACCTTGGGGCACAGTAACGGTCATAAGTATCGAGCAGTTGTATCAAGCAGTCATAAGTATCAAGCACAAATTAAGTATCTTAATTTTGATCACATGATCATGGAGATGCTGGAAAGGTCACAACTGTTAAAAATGGTCATAAGTCACTTTTTTCAATGACATTGTAACTTTGGTCACTGAATGAACAGTTATATGTTGAGGATTACCTGTATTTCATATGAATTTTGATGGTACAGAGAAGAATTCTATTTATTCTCCCAGAAGACTCTGATACCAATCTGTAACAATTTGCACTTATGCCACGTATTTAAAAAAAACCCACCCTCAACAGATGTAGCTTTATCCAATTAATTTAATGCAATAAGTCATTTGAACGTGTTTATGATATTCAAAATTCAAAATTGTTTTCATCAGCAAATTGAGAAGAGTTACCTCTTGTTCAGAGATACGGAACACACTTTCAGGGAGGTCATCCCTCTCCAGAGGAGTTCGAATTTGTCTAATCAAACGATCTTCACAATTCTCCAATCGAAGTCTGATGTTTCGAACTTCTGAGATGTATAAATTGTAAACAGATTCTTCGTGCTCCTCTGTTGAAACCAATGCACACAGATGAATTAAGCCAACTGATTTTATTTCTTTCATCTGCTACCATGTGATATTCTACAACTAAAGTTTCAAAGTTTAGAAATATAACTCTCCTTGAAACCCAAAATTAATGTGCAACCAACTGTTCTGGATAGCGATAATGAGAAATACTGGATGTGATAATAAGGTGGTGTGAAAAGGAAGGAATGGTGTTATGTATTTCTTCTTTCTAACCTTTTCTACCACCTTTAAAATATCTTTTCTACTTGACAGAAAAAAAGTCATCTTGAATTTCGGGTATCGCAAATTTCCCAGAAATATTAACATTACAGAAACAGGTTGCTTAAGAATTAATCTTTATGTGTAAATAATGTAACTTCTCTTAAATGTTCTTATTCTTAGCTTTTTTTTATATATCCAAGCAATAATCAAAAAATGGATCTTAGGAGCAACATCCTGCTTTTCCACACATATATCAGATGTGCAACCTATTACAACTAGCTGACTCGTGTGAATAATTGATCACATGACAAGGAAACCTGGAAAGAAAAGATACAGAAGACAGTAGTCCGTCTTTTCTGTTACTGGAAACAAAAATCTTGAGCTTTGCACTAGTGTTGCTATGATCCAATTTAAACAGTGTAGTTGACAAGAACAAAGCTGAAAATATCGCATCTAAAGCAATACATCACATCAAGGACTTTATAACAGTCTCCTTTCTGAGATGATTAATATACTTACCTCTCTCAGCAGACTTAAGTAGCTCTTGGTAGTACTGCTTGCATACATTTACTTCCCTTTCCAACTGGGCAATGTCAGCAACAGAGAAAATTTTGGATTCCTGGCTGTCTTCCAAGAAGTCATCAAAGCGAGACTGCAAGTTGCTTAAAACCTGCTGATGTTCACCTGGCAAGAGCGTTTTGATCTAGAAAATGTTTTAAAATTGGAGTAAAATTTAAAATCTTTCCAACAATCAGCAACATTCCTTCCCTTTCCATGATATAAACATAAAGCACAGACTGCTCTTAAAGCCCTTATTCGTAAAGCCCTTAACCCATTAGTTAGTGAAATTTTGACTCAATAAAAGCCCAGGAAATATCAAGCGCCAGGGAAATCAGAAGATCTAGGCAGTTCAAATGGGTATAAAGTTTTATTGCAAGTTTAAGCTCTCTACAAGAATCCAAACTACTAACAGCCAAAGCAAATTGTAGAGAATAGTCAATGAAAGTCAAGGTGGGCTAGACTTAGTTCTCTTGTGGATGAAAACAGACTCAAGACTGATGATGTGCTTGACCCCTCCCTTAGACTCAGCCTGGTCATCTCCTACAGGGAGGTGCCTCTCAGGAATACAATGCCTACAGTACATATATACAGTGTATATAAAGACAAACATCCATGGAACCACATCTACTGGATATTGTCCCAGGTCAGAATTGTTTTAGCAGTTTTATAGAAAATTCCAATATAATATTGGTACATCTTTAGCATCATGTCTGCTATATGAAATATGATGCTCTTCTCAATCTTTACCTATCATTGTAAGTGGTAAAATGTAAATTCTTCATTTTAAGACCATATTGCTGAAATACTGAATGCTGGGGTGGGGAGTGGGGAACTAACTAAGTGTCAAAATGAGAGTTGGAATACATGAAAAACTTACCGAGGCCACATTACTTGCTCGAACAGTTTCAATTTCAGTTGTTAAATAGTGCCAAGAAACTACACTCTTCAGATTTATATGTGACTCATGCCACAGGGCTAGGACATTCTGATATTGCTGCTCAATTCTGAAATGCATAAAACATAAGGGAGTTAAGTAAGCAATATCACAAGAGAGTCTTAAGAATATACTGGTAATAAATTCCCTAGAATGCATGAATTTTTCAGAATGATTTCAAAAAGCAAGTGACATTAATATGGGTTCGGTGTGTGTACATTCTGCCAAATTCCTACCTATTTGCAGTGTCTATGGCTTCTTTGTTGGGAGGTGGGATGGTAAAACAAACAGAGGGAACCATGGCCTCATTGCCACTTGGGCTGATCACTTTCCATTTTGCTCGATGAGAGTTGCTTGCCAGGACACATTCATCATCCTTGTAAATAGTTATCTAGTTGTGAACAGAAAAACAGAAGAACTGAATGAGCCTTTCTCAAAGCACCTCTGTCAACAACTGATGCAACAAAAAGAACAAAGTAAAACTGATTCAGCCCCCAACTGTGGCAATAAGCTCTGTGGGGTATGGAGGAGACTTTCAGGAGTTTATCATCAATACTCAGCCCAGGATCTTTTTCTCCCCATAACTGATTCGAAGATGGTAAAAGCTTCCAACCTCAATCTGTCGATAATCACAGATGGCCTTAACTGGGATGGACGTTTTGAGGGAATTTTCAGGATTCCTCGGCTTTAGCTGAACTATTGTCTTTGCTCTGCCCACAAGGCCTGCCACGGTGCTCTTGTACTGTAGGAGCTGTTCTTTTTCTTCCTAGATGCCAATTTAAAGAGCAAACGTTAAACATTTAAGCATTCTTTTCTTGGAAGTGTTTTAAGTTTTCTTGATTTTTTTTCCCAGTTTGGTTTCTTTTCCAAGATATAATTCAAATGAGGCACAAGAGACACCCGGGCAAAAAGCGCAATAACTTAGAAAGTATTAAACATGCTTGAAGAGTAAAATCAGCTAACATATTGACATTCCTACCATAGACTCCTGGATCAGATCTTCTAGTTTATGAATGCTGCTGGATCTATCACAATTGTATTTTCGATGTACAGCATCTCGTAAATTCTTCAAGTAATCTAGAGCCTCTTTGGCGTCACTGAAAAACTAGAATGAAACAAAGTTTTCATTTAATAAGGCACTACTGAAAATATGTTTATTATACAGAGAGAAGGGGGAGAGAGGGAGAGGGAGAAAGGGGGGGAGGGAGAGAGAGAAGTTTTGCAAGTCTTGTCACTCCCACTTTCAGTTTGAAATAAAATTATAAAACCAGAGAAATACCTGAATTATGAAAACAAGAGGTTGGGAAAGAACCAAACTTTAAATGTCTTTAGCACAGCAAACAAAGAGTTTAAAACAGTAATGGTTACTGACTTTTTTTCCACAAGATTTATGTACAACTTACTGGACCAATAGAATCACTACTGGAATAACATAAAAATAGTGTCTTTGAAACATCTGAATTAAATGGGTAAAAACTATCTTTATCATAAAAACATTCCTCTACGTTGCTTAGCTGAGAACCACATTAGAATTTCCTTCTTGATGGTATAGCTACAACTGAAATCTGCAATCATGCCACAGCATCTTCAATTTAATCCATACCTCAAAATATGCAGTGTTTTCTCTTAAATGCTGTTCAACACATTGGCAGAGCTGTAAAATCCAGCTCCACTGGGTTTGCATTGCAGCTCGGTAGGCCTGAAGGATACAAAAAGAGATAAAAAAAACCATATGTGTCTATGCAACCCCAGCCCTAGTTCTCTCTAATGAGGGAAAGAATACGAGGAATTGATTTTTCCCTCCCCCATTCCTAATGCCTTTGTCTCAGCAGTATGCTGTAGAACAAAAGCATCCACCTTCTAAAATATAAGCTGCTCTACAAAAATGAGTAACATTTTCTGGAAAGTTAGGTTGACTACCATTTCGAACCCAAACACCTTGGCTACAATTTATATTACTGGACAATGGCTGCCTGTCTAATTGGCTAACACTACTGACCCTTAACAAAGAAGCAAAAAAGCTCGTTATGGAATCCAATAGAGTGAATTGTTTAATAACAAGGACAGATCATGGAGCAAATCTACTTCCTAGTTTTTAAGTACTGTTGCAGAATATCCATTCTGACAGAGATGCACTATCAATTAACCTATGGTCAGTTCTGAAACTGAGAGATGTCCATATTAGCTAGCTACAATCTTTAGTTGTAAGTGGTATGTACAGCAGTGTTTCTCAACCTTAGTAAGTTTAAGTTGAGTGGATTTCAACTCCCATGACTGGCTGAAGAATTCTGGGAGCTGAAATCCATTCTTCTTAAAAGTTGCCAAGGTTGAGAGCACTGACCTACAGTATGTAACTTAATTCTAGTCCAAAATAAATATGATGTCCAAGTAAGATCTGTAATAATATACAATTGTGATGCATAACGACAATGAAACATTTACAGGGAGAAGTTCCTTGCTACATATGAACATGGAAAATACTGCCCCCTTCTAGGTGTATTAGATTCACTCCTACTCAAAACATTAGATGGTGCTATGGTATTGGAATTCTCCTTGGGGAAAAAAGAGTGCTCTACATTCCTTTTTAAATAACTCAAAACAATCACCAGTGAAACACAGCCAGTGAGAACAAGAAACAGAACAGAATACAATGGAGTATTCAGGAAAAAATCACAATGGGTTAGGTGGAACCCTAAACAGGAGTGCCATGTTTTGTAATCTTGTTCCTTTCATTTTAGGACATTAGCAAGGTGTCATGCTGCACCTTAAAGTCTAATAAATGCACTGAGTCATAACCTTTCACACTCAACTATATACTGCAAGAAAAAATTATGTGCAGCAATAACACAAAATGGAAAAGCAGAACCCAGACATAAATATTTATCTACAGCTCTAATAGGTACAAGATGAAACCAGTGATGCCTGTTATTGAGTTTTGTTGGAAACAGAAGCACAGTAGAAGACTAAACAGGTAGGAATATCACAAGATTGTGTGTCAACTTTCTAAGGTTTTCAACAAAAGCCAGGGAGGGGGGGTGTTGGGAGTTGGTGTTAGAATAAACACCACAAACATACAACCAATTGGGGAAGGTTGCAATTCTTCAGCAAGTTATTTGAAACTGTTGCTTTAAATTTGGAACCCTATAAAAAGTGCTTCAAAAGCCAAATTTAATAACCTACCTCAATAGTTAATCTTGCAGGGTGGTTTTCAAAGAGCAATTGTTCTGCTATTTCCTGTACTGATTTAATAACTTCTTCTTTCTGGTCAAGTTCTCTCATCAGATCCTTTCAAATTAAAAAAGGGGAAAAAACTTTTGAAACCTGAAGCAAGTGGAAAATATGTTCAGTTTTATTTTTAAGACATTACAAATCTTACGGCATGATATTCCTTTTTCCTTGATATATTTGTGTTTCTTTCGCTCCAGTCATGTGCAACTTCCGCTTCCTCCTTTTCATTCAACCATATAAGTTCCCGAGTAGCACGTGATACAAAATTGTGAAGGGTGTCGAGGTGTCTTTCCTGATTTCTGGATGCATTCTTGGAAAGACAAAAAGAAAAAAACAAAGCTTAATTTTGCTTACATTATCAAGGAACATCCCACTGAGACCTGGACTTCTTGACAATGATCTTACCAAAAGTTTTGCATATTGGCTCTCCAGTTTGTGCAATTTTTCTGCATAGCTGAGTTTGAGGGGAGCAGTCATTTGGATCTGCATAGAACAAACTGGATTAGAGATTTTTTTTTTAAAAAAAGAAAAGCTCTAGACAGACAACAGTTAACAGAAGGATTACACATTTCTTTTTATTCATTTAATTAATATAACAAAATGATCCTTCTTTAAGCCAAGTGTACTTATACAAGAAGTTAAAATGCATGTTTTAAAATAGGTAGAGCCAGAAGGTGTTTTTATGCTGTACCTCACTGATTTTTGCTTCTTTAAGACTTGACTCAAATTCTTCAATAGCTTTGTGAACATTCTTGTGATTTTCAACATGGCTTTCAACCCCTGGCAAATCTGAGCCCCATTCGGCTCGGTCAAGTTGTACCTGGTAAAGGGAAGTTTAAAAAATTAAACTTCATCCATCGTACAAATAAGAAAAAACCATCAAGTGCAAATGAAGACCATACATATCAAGATGTTACCTGCATTTCATCTACCCATCTTAAAAGGTCCTGTACAAATTTCATATTGACTTCTTCTTCTGTTAAATTCTGATCAATAAAAGCTGATTTCATCAGAGGTTTGCGAATCTGTGTCAATTTGAGTGTTTGAAGTCCACCTGTGTCAACTCCAGCTATGTAACTTTGAATTAACCGTGGTGGGAAGCCTGGAGTGTATGCTGAAGTGATGGCTGGGGTCAGTCTTGGAGAAAAACCTGATGATAAACCTGATGTCAGACTGGATGAGGTCAAGGAGGGAGATAAGCCCTGATTTAGTCCAGCGTTTAAATTAGGGCTTAGGCTTGGTGCAAATCCTGAGTTTAAGCTTTGTGTTATTCCTGATATCATCATCTTGGTCTGTTCCGTTGTTAGTATTCTCCCCTTGTTGTAGATTGAGGAACACTCTGCTTTTAAGGCCATAAGGTTATCTCGGAGTTTTGCAACCCTACATTAAAACAAAGAAAAGCATTCACCATAGAAATTGACTGGCTACTACCTCAGAATTTCATGAAGAACAATAATAGAAATCAGAATTAAATAATTAAATTAACTATCACAATAAAGGAGTCAGATCAATTTGTTCCAATAAATCCTTTTATAATCTGCACAAAGTTGATGCTTTCATGCTATAATGGTACTAAGGTCATAAAATGTCTAGCTGTATGTTTTTGGATGTAAAACATAATCATATAACAAGACTAATAAGCCCCTATAATCAGTTTGTTTCAAAAGCGATTCCTGAATATGGTTGGGAATATGATCTTTTCATATGAAAAGGACAGCTTTTTTAAGATACATTTGTGCATCTTTGAGAAGGAAGAGTAAAAGTGACTGTAAGAACAGGAATCAAACCATTTAGCTACTAATGGGAAAAATGCATACAGCATCAAAAAGAGTTTTCTACATACTGGTAGCAATATTAGTTCACATTTGATAGTAAAAGTTAACTTGTTGTAACGTGAACCACATATGGTCCCTGGAAACCACATAGAGCAGACTGTGCTCTCACTAACATGAGGTCTCAGTTTGGTAGGCTGTAGGGAATGGCTTTTACTGAGAAAAAAAATAAGAAATGGGAGGTTTTCTTTTCATCCAGCAAAAGGACTGAGAACAGCAGTGTTCCTGCTGGTACTGGAGTTACCTAGGACCTGGTGAAGATTTTACACCTGAAAAGTTGTCCAATCCTGATTTACAGAAGCACTCATTTATATATGTTTATATTACTGACAGCATCTCATAAAAGTAGCGGAAGATATGGCTAGACACTTGCTGAATATGTGATATCCGTACTTCTTGCCATATGATAGAATTGTCTTACCCTGGGCTACAGAGCAGCTGAAAGGATTTCAGAGATCAGATTTTAAAGCAGAATTATCTATGCCCTCCTTTTGAAATCACCTTCTAGCTCAAGCATAGATTAATGGACATCCTAATTCAAATCAAGATTAGCAGTACTTAAATAAATTGTATAAACAACTTGAACACAGAACTAAGTAAGCCAAACCAATTTCATTTAAAATTGCAGAAATTCCCAGGAGCAGAATAGTCACTGGCATGAGACTTTAGGAACTCCTATTCGTAAACAGTAACCTTAATGTATGTACCTTTGGACTAATTGATCCGCCTGATAATATTTTCCATCAGTAAGAATCTGGGCATCCATAACTTGTTGGCGGAGAAGATTCTCACATTCAAGTAGATAGCCTGCGATCTCAGCTTCATTCTGGAACTGCAGGCCTGCTTCTAATCGTTTCCGATCCTAAATTTAAACAAACAAACAAAAATAACCATACATGTATTTCACTGGAAAGTAAGGTTCTTCTACACTAATAACTTTTTTTGGGACAGACAATAATGATGCTCATTTAGAAATTTTTTCGATGCTTGTGTCTGAAAAATATGCTGTAAAATAAAATCAATTATCATTAAATATATCTGTAACAGCTTAATTTTAAACCATCAACTTTTTCTTACATCAAGCCAAATTTTCAATATATATTGCTCTCTCCAAAATCAGTAGTGTACATAAATAATAGGCTCCCCATTTAGATAAACAGAAATACATATCTGCACATAGAACTATTTTGAAAAATTACCATCAATATGATTAACATTATTTTCCTATATTAAAATGCTTTGCAAAAGGTTGCTTAAGCAGCTGTGATTGCTTATTTTCTGAAATGAATACAAAGGAGGTTTTTTGGCTGGATAAAACACAAGACAGCTGGATTTTACATTTTTCAAGATGAAATTTACTGTAAAGGTAAAGGTTTCCCCTGTTCAATCATTTCCAACTCTAGGGGGAGGTGCTCATCTCCTTTTCTTAGTTAAGGGAGCCAACATTGTCCAGACATTTCTGTCATTATGTGACTCTAAGCCAAAGCACATGGAACATTGTTACTTTCCCACTGAAGTGGTACCTATTTATCTACTTGCATTTGCAAGCTTTCAAACTATTAGGTTGGTAGGAGCTGAGGCAAGTAATGGGAGCTCACCCCATTGTATAGCACTTGAGTCTCAAACCTGGGCTGTCAGCTTTCCAACTGACAAGCTCAGCATCTTTAACCACTGAGTCATTATACCTCCTGAAATTTTAAATTTACCATTAGTACATGAATTTTATAATGCAAAAAAAAAAAGTATAAACTCTTACAAGACTTTTACTTGTACAGGACTGTTAACTTCCTTGACTTTTGATATATTTTCAAGTTTAAAAAATCCTTAGCTATTCCTGAATATTAAAAACAAATATAAAATTCAGGATGTATAGCGGGAACACACTCTGTAGTTCTTAACTTGAAATACTACCTGTTAACACTAATGCATATCTAGCAATTGTTTTTTCTTTCTGGCAGATACAATATTCCTGAGCATTCTATACCTCCTCCAAGTTTACTGACTATCCTCAAAACTGCAGTGAAATTATAATAAGCATATACTGTGTTCCTTTAAAAATGTTTAGTAGGCTCTGAATATATGTTCTCAATGCCTTATTGACATAGAGATTGAAGCATTTAGTACAGTAGCTTTATACTACTTTAAAACGTTTTTAACCCTGAAAGGTGGCATCATATGTAAAAGATGAGATTCATGTTTAAGTCAATTCATTGTATGTGTGATGATATATGATGCATTTCTATGGTACTCCAAAATGAGCTATTAATAAGTACAGATAATTCTTCTCATCTTCCAAATAATTTTTGAAAAGAGTTTTCATAATTCCTGTTTTTAAAATGCAAAGCCTGAAGCCATGGAGTGTGATATATTTTGGCCATAGGGTAAGTACCTAATCATACAAGATCTAAACAAAGATGCTATCCTTCTACCTTTTATCCAATAATCAATCCCCATGGGTTTTCAATATGGAAAAAAAGTCAAAAACTAGACATTCAAAATTACTCACTGACTGAGTAGCATTTCGAGCAAGCATTAGCTTGTCTTCACAAATGAGGCTGTCCCGCTGAACTCTGTTTGCAATTTGCTGCAGCATATCTAACCTAAAGACATCAAAGTTAAGACATAAGGCTGATTGTACCCTTTCTCCATACGAGAAAGCAGTATTAACTGTTACCAAATAAAGCTGAACCAAATTCTGCAATGTAACATCAAAACTTACCTGGATCCTTCCATTGGACCATTGCCGAAGCTTATACATGAATTAACAAGAGTTGGACCACAGTTAACAGATACAAAGTTTTCATTAGAATCGATGCTGGTTCGGGTACTAGTGCTATTACTAAAAGAGTCACTACTCTGGTAGCCATAACTGTTAGCATTCATTTTTCATAGTCAAAAAGCTTCTTGGTTGTTTGAAAACTGAAAATAAGCAGAATGTCTGCAAAGGTGCACAGCTACTAGAAAGGAACTAGCTTTAAGAGCAGTTCCACCATTGCATCCTTAAATAGGCTCTAGCGTGCATATTCAAAATCCTGTAAATATTCCTCTTCAGGTTTTGCCTTCAGCTATATATGCCAATGTGGGCTTGGCTCACACTCTTTAAGTGCCTGTACAAGTAGGGACTAATCAGAATGATTAGGGCGTTAACATTGAAGGAAAAGTGCCAAATACCTTTAGGTAACTGTCATCCAATCCCAGAAACCTAACTGATATGGGACAGGATAAGATCTTGCTTTTTTTAAAGATCTGCAGCTCCCAAGTTGTAAACAAAAAAATCGATCAATAGTCATTCTATAGAGTTGTATTTTTAATGAAATAATTCATTATATTCATATTTGCTTTTCCATGGGTCTTTCATTTAGGTCTTCATTTTGATCCAACTGTGTGCTTTTGATAATTGCTTATATTACAGCCAAAACAGGACCAGCACTACATTATCTTGCACAGACTACTTTGCAAATAATTCAAATTAAGAATATATTTAAAATGTTTTTGTTCTATTTAAGCAGATTCACTGTGAAATTACTGGGATAAAAGAAGCAAAAAGAAGCTACTCTGAAAGGTTNAGAAGCTACTCTGAAAAGTTAAGGAATCAATTCTCAACAAATGAATCAGCAAACATGTGGAAAACTCTTAAAAACATCACTGGCTATAGCAACCTCCTTCCCAGGCAAAAGGAAATCAACTAGTAAGAAGGGACCTGTAAATCAACAAAATACTTGCTGGGGCTAGGTTCTGGCATTCAAAATCAAGGCTAATGCTCAAGCTGGGATCTCACTACACCAGCCACTCTGCAGGCTGAAGAGCTGTAGCTTTCCAAAGAGCTTTATTTTGCCATGCAATAGTACAGGAGTTACTTCTACTAAAAAGGGGCCTGTCTTTTGTCATGCAATAGAAAGGGTTAATGTAGGCCCTCCCCCTCCCTCCTCCAAACACCAGCATTCAGGCCTTGCTGATAAAAGGCAGGTTTGAAAATAGCCTTGGCAAAGCACTTTTAGTGTTTTTCCATCTTTTTTTCCACCTCCCCTCCTGGCCTCCCATGGGTCACGGCCCAGAGAGGCTGATGTTGGATGGAAAAACCATTTATCTCTCAGTAGGCCTGTGGGGGGTGTGCAGGGCGAGGGCAAGACAGCCGCCAAGTTTGGCTGGAAAGCTCCACTCCAGGTGGTGCAAAAGCAGTCTCTGGTTCTGGGAGACGACCCTGGCACTCAGGCTGTCACTCCAGGAGGAAGAGGAGGAAGAGGACTCCAGCTGGCAGCAGGCCTAGCAGGGAGCAGGGAGGCAGACAAGTGGGTGGCTCAGAAGGGAAAAGAACAGAAAGGAGGCAAGGCCTATCCCCAGGAGTGGAGGGGGAGTCCCCAGGGCTACTCAGTCACTGCCAAAGGCTTCAAACTTTGGGTACATCTTTACTGTCTCACAAGGTCTCTATTAAGGCTTGGTGTGAGTAGGCCCAGAGTTCAGCTGGGAGGTCTCATTAAAAGACAGGTCTTCAAACTGGGCAAGTTTAAGACTTGTGGACTTCAACTCCCAGAATTCCTCAGCTAACATGATTGGAGGAAGAATTCTGGGAGTTGAAGTCCACAAGTCTTAAAGCTGTCAAATTTGAAGACCCCTGTATTAAAAGAACAAATGGGCAAGGATTATCAATCTGAAGCAGGTGAAAGGTTATGTCCAGTCAGGTTCTCTGTAGTTGCTTTTGGACCACAACTCCCATCATCCATAGCAACAAATGAGGAGAACAGATCCCTTCCGATGATTCCCCCTTTCATCTTCCACAGCAGCAAAACAGATAATCCTTAACTTAAAACCATTTGTTTACTGACCCTTCGAAGTTACAGATGCACCGAAAAAAATTGATTTATGGCTGTTTTTCATACGTACGATCGATGCAGCATCCTCATGGTCACATGATTAAAATTTGGATGCTTGGCAACTGATTTGTATTTATGACAATCACAGTGTTCTGGGGTCACACGATCACCTTTTGCAACCTCTGACAAGCATAATCAATGGGGAAGCCAGATTCAGTTAATAATCAGTGTTATTTTCAAAAGACCTTTATTTTGCCATGCAATGATGCATGACCAAATTAAGGGACATATGTGAGTTTTCAAAAAATAAATAAATCTCTGTCACTGTACCCATTGGGCAGCTTTGGGTGGAGAACTGCAAAGAGGTAGATTTAGGATAAACTTGAGGAGTAACTTTCTAATGGCAATGGTCAACAGTAGGGTAGATTGCTCAGGCTGTAGCAGGGTCTCCTTTGCTGGAAGGCATGGATCCTACTCATTTGTACAAAAAAAAAAAGCAGAGCTTGCCATGGTTTTCATTATGGTGATGAAAGCATCTCATCCTCCAAACAGGAGGTTAATGTTTATAGTAATGTAACTCTGATAATGTTTACAGATGCTATAATTGTGAAATCATGATCTGAGGAACAGAGTCAGTCTGAACATCCTTTAGGTTTTCTTTTGTGAGATGTTAATTTTGCATTATTGTTTCTTGCAGCTTTCAGAGGAGCAGATTTCTTCGAAAGGCATTAATGAAGAAAATAATTACATGTACTCCATTATTTGTTTGCTTTAGGCCCCATAATAATTAACCTTTCACCTCTCAGTTTAAAGTACTGACACAATTTGCCTTTTTCAAGTTTATATCTTAAATGCATTCCTGAGATTTCAATCTGATATCTATTTTGATTGGAGAAAAGTTTTAAAAGAGGAGTTAACTGATTGTTATCTTATTATTTTAGACATTAATTCCTACGTAAATTTAATACCGCAGAAAATAGAACTATTTATAAACAAATTTCTGTTCATATTTCATTGTGTTTTTAGTTATAGTGCATCCAATTTACTACAAAGACCGCTACATTCAGTATCTCAAAAAGATTATCAGACATTTGGCCTGGACAAGTATGAATCATGATCTTTACATGACCATTGCAAATGGTTGCCTTCAGATTAAGAACTAGAGGTAAATTAACCAGAAAAGAGCTTGCCTCATTATTCTGAGGATAATGATGAAGGTTGACCCTCTGCATTGCACTAGAAGGTCATAAATTATTAAATTTCTAAGCAAGCACAGTTTTCTTGAAGCTTACCTTATAATTAATTACACCCTTGGCTAAGTTAAAGTTGCCTAATTTCAGTAAGGTTTAATATGGCTAAATACAACAGTTTATGAGGATATATTCATCATAAAAAAAACTTTTATCCACGAAGAGGATTGTTTCTATTTTTCTATTTATCAAATTACAAATGCTTTAGGTTTTTCTGCTGCTTGCTTTATGGAAACTTACAAAACTAACGCAAGTGAATCTGTAAGAATTGTAGCATATACCAGCCCAAGGGAACCCAGGATCAATCTAAGAATATAGGCCTATTTGAATAATCAATAATAGCCCAATACACTACAAGAATCCCCATTCATTTATTCAAAATATATAGCTTTGAAAAGTATACAGGTGAAATACAGTGTAATATTAAAATTATACACTAACAGAAAACATAGAACATTATATATTTATTAGTTTTGACTCCTGCTATTCCGCCAAAAATGACTCCACACAAAGCACCAATAATCACAACATGTTTCTATAAATATTAATATAATTAATTAACATAATATGTTATATTAATATAATTAACATAATTTTAAATGCCAGGTGAAAAGATATCCATCAACAACTTTTTCAAAAGCAGAAAGAGGGGTAAGCAATACATTGCAACTGCAAAAGTGGCTATAATTTGATCAGCATAGACACATTTTCAGTCGAACTTCCCTCATAGATATACGGTAGTTTAATTAGCATCCGTTCCTTTTTCCAATTTTATTTTAAAAGAAAGAAAACTGGGTTAAAAAAAAATTCCTAGGAAATATCAACTGCGCTGCAAGCCTGCCATCTGCTGGTGAAACAAATCAGAAAATTTTCAGAACTTGTGATTTGGGAGATTAATTTAATTAGTCTAAATTCAGGTTTGAAAGGTGGAATTTCCTTCTGGCCCGTGTCCACAGCAATGGCAGAATTGTTTTGGTCATTCACTATGCAGCAGACAGACTGCTCCCTTCATTAACTGTGAACTATCACTGAAAATCAGCATGCTACCATCTGACTCACCTGAGAGGGATTTAAAGTTCAGTCTCACTTGCCCTATCTAATCATGGCATGACCAATCATTACTTTATTGTCTTCTCATCCCAAACCTATATCTGACCCAGCTTAAAGTCATCCTTATTTCCAATAGCATTTAAACATTGTTTTCCATCTTATCTCAACAACTATGGCATCATTTTCTAAAGAGCTTTTAGATTCTGGCATGAAAAATAAATTGAATAAATTAAATATTTTCTATGGATATGATTCAGTGTGCTTCAACAACCATCTGGTTGCATTTTCCTACAACATCTCTGTTAGGTGGGTTGAGTTGAAAAAGCATGCTTGCTCCTGCTTGCTTTCATGCCTAAGTGAAGCTTAGAATTCATAATATCCTAGTTTCTAGGCGGCCAGCACCTTAGCCACTACACTAAACTATCTACCTAGTTTCTACAGAGGCATCTGACTCGTAACAGTTATTGGCATTTCCTTACATGGGCATCTTATAAATTCAGGTGTAGCATTCTTGTGAATGATGCTTGTGAGATGCAGCCAGCATCTATTAGTTGAGCAACTTGAGATGGAGCAAATGCCATTTTATGGCATCTAAAGTCCCTCATCTCACCATTAAGGAGAATGATTAATGCAACTAAGTAATGCTTGGTGAGATGGTAAATGAAGTCTCAGGAACCCACCAATCTTTTCTTTATTAAAGGCTAGGTCACATCGCCCGAGGGATGCAAAACGTATGTAAAAGGACACAGCGGACGGCCAAAAATCCGGGGGTGGCTCCATCCGTTCTTATCCGCTCTCAAAGGGACAAAAATTTGACATAAACAGAACGGAAAAGAACGGACAGGGGGGGGACGTAGCACGGGATGTAAAACAGCTGCTCAACGGAGCGCCTAGTGGATGAAAGTGGATGAAGTGGGATGGCATTGTCGCAGTGGGCTTCCGGGGGACATAGCAGAAGCAGACGCGTTAGCTGAAAAGAGCGGGATGCATAGCGGAGATTAATTTAATTAATTAAACGATGATGGATGGATTAATTATCTTCGATGGATGAGCGGATGTGTAGCGGATGCGGAGAGCGGCATGCAGATGGATGCGTACAGCGTTCACTGCCACATGCGGGGAGGATGCATTGCATCGCCCACAGATATGAAAAGGAGGCAGCTGCGCACGAGACAGCGATTCAGATGGAAAGACTGCTGTGCCAGACAACATCTTCGAGAGAACACCATGGGGAAGAAGAGGAAGCCTTGCATTCTTCTGCCAGCCCTGGCAAGAGGATAGAGCCACCATCCCACCCCTGGCGGTGACTCTGCTGCTGCTGGCTGCTTCTTTTCTGCTGCTGGTGCTCCTCCTGCTACTGCTGGTGCTGGTGCTCTCATCTGCTTCTCATGCTTGCCTTTTCTCTCCTGCTGCTGGCTTTTTGGGGGTGGGAAAAACCCCCCATCCCCCCCCAAAGCCCTGAAAGCCCTTGGATGAAGGCCCTGCTGCTGAAGGCCTGCCGGAGGAGGAGAAGGCAAGGCAAGGAGAAGGGAGAGAGGAAGCAGTACTCCATCGCAGAGGAGCATGAGGAAGGTGCTGGAGTGCTGAGGGAGAACGAGTACATATGGAGGAAGGGCCACAAGCTCTACAAACACCAAGCGGAAGCAAGGCGGCTTGGAGGGAGAAGGCACAGAGTCTGGGCTACACTTGCTTGATCCTCCTCAGGTGGTGGAAAGCATAGCAACCTGGTACAGGAAGCTGCACCTCAAGAAGTGCTGGCCAGGCTGCAAGTCAAGCTCACCGACTGGAGAGCTACGTCATGGCAAAGTGCAGCTTTCCTGGAGGTGAGGTCCGCCACCGAGGAGCAGCCTTCTGTCTACCCTCATTCTCAGGCAGCCCACAGACAGCAGTCCTCTGGCCAGGAGACAGCGACGCGTCCGCAGGTGTCCACAGAGTGCCCCGCAACAGAGACCCCCTGACAGCTGCTCACACCATGCAAGGACGTGGAGGATTCTCTCACACACATGGAACAAGAAGTAGCAGCGACCACGAGACAACCCACACCATTCCCACGCTCCACCTCCACAGAAGAGGCAGAGAGGCAGACACGAGGACAGAAAGCACACTGTCCTCTTGGAGATCAGGACACAATCAAGAACAGCGCAGATCTCTCTCAGCTGGTACACTTCGAGATTCTATCCTCAAACCGAAGCCCTTCTCACCTAGTTGACCAGACCCTCATGGACATGCCCGAGCCCAGTACCAGGTCATGAAAGAGAGGAATTCACGGCGCTGCTCCACCCTCAGGCCACTGAACCTGCTCCCACCAGTCCAGGTCTTACTCCTCCACCCCAGGTGATGTCCCAGTCGCTTCCAAAGCTTTCACAGCCCACACCTACCAAAGGATACGTGGATACCAGGACTTCCAGCAGCACAGGCAGCCTTTCCCAGTCCAGGCACAGGTTACTCGCACACCACAGGTGCCCGGATGCAGCCGATGCACCAACGCCACGATGCCACCGATGCACAGATGCCACCGGACGGCACCAATGCCACTGATGCCACAGATGCCACGATGTTTCCTCGCCACGCCACAGACGCCTCCACCTGCCAGCTGCACACCAACATCCCCACTACACTCTTTCCCCCCACCCCACAGCCAAGCCAGCTCAAACACTGTCATCAGTCCTGTGCCTGAACATCCCCAGTCCTGGATGAAGGGCCTCTGCAACCTCACTGGGCTTGAACCAGCTTTCTGAAGCTTCCTGAACACACCCCTCCTGTTGTCCTCTCGGGCCAGGACCCCAATGGCCGCTCAACCAGCATCCAGCCCTACTGCACCTCTCTACAGTCCCTGTCCCTTTACACCTGTAGACCATGGACATGCCTCAGAGTGAACTGAGAACATTTGCCCAGAGGACTGAGTCATTTCTTTTATTTAAATAAAGTGTGGTGGAAACTTTTAGAAAATGGTTAGCCTCATGAAGTTTCTGGAATGCAACGATGTCTTCATTCCTCAGCTCCACCATCAGTTTGTGCATAACAGTTCACAAACTCCGCACTTCTCCTGATCACATCGTCGGACACCAGACACTTCTTGGCCGCCTCTTTTCTTCCCATATAAAAGGTGAAAAGCCTGAAGAAGTGGCTTGGTTCTGGTGTTGAATGATTTGGCTTACCAAAAGGAGTTTGTGCAATGATCCATGGTGGAAGAAGAATGGATTGCTGTGGAGAGCAAGAAGGCAAGGCTGAAAGAGGTGTGCACCCCACGTCTGCTGGACTGAAAGTGAAGATCAGGTGATTTCTCCCCTTTCTAATAGGAAATATCAAGTTTTCTGCTAGGTGTTCCTTCTGATCCTCCAGCAGTCCTCAGACATCTAAATATTCGAGATACATCCCCTATACGAACGTTTTTTCAGTTTTAAAATGCTTTATGATTGAGCTGCATCCGCTTTCATCCTTTCTACATCCATGCTACTAACGCGTAGATCTGTTACGCATCCGTTTCACTTCCTCCGTGTCCGTTTTCCGCTGGAGCGGATCTTGAGTTTGCGCGATGCGCAGCGGATGCTAGCGGATATAGCGGATGTGTAACAGATGACGACAAGACGTTATAACAGATGTTCCCCGTATGCATAGCGGATGTAGAATGGATGCATTGGATAACTTCATTCTGCTCAAAATGTTTTGGGCAGCTGAAAACTTTTGAGGCGATGAAATCACAGTGACGGATGTGGGATGATAGAGGAGTATGAATCACGGAAAGCAGTGAGTAACAACGGATGCATCGCGTTTTCCAGCGGATGGCAAGCTTTTTTGTCCGTTTTAAACAATCCTCTTTGCATCCGTTGGTGCAGTGTGACATGGGCTTAACCTGACCCTGCAGCGGAAACGGAAAAACATCATTTGTCTTCTCTTGTTACTGTTGTACTGTAGGATCAAACAACCAACAAACTGGAGAAGACTTGTTCATACCCAGATTTTTTTTTCTGCTAGCCTCAAATAGTTGGAATAGTAGCTTTAACTGCAATCAAGACCAGCAGGCGAGGGAACAGCTTTTACGCACAGCGGTTTCCCTTGCTGAGCTCCTCAGTTTATTTGTCCCCACAACTATGCTATACTTCCCTTGATAATATATGATGTATTTTGTATAATTCCTCTGTGCATTTGCACCTTATATTCATGTACAAACATTTTGTTACAGTTGTATATGTTCTTTATATGTGCATACACTTATCTTGTGTGCTCGTGGACATACATTTTGTTGTGTTTTCCATTGACATATTCATAGATGCCTTGCATATTTGCATACATATATTTATATTTTACTGTTGTTTTGCACTTCTGTTTGGATGCTAACTGCATTTCATTGCCTGTATCCATGGCAATGACCATAAAGTTGAATCTAATCTAATCTAATCTAACTTGACTGTGAGGAATAGTCCTTTATTTTAGGCAGGCTGGAGAATAGCTGGCTGGAAAATTCTGGGAGTTGAAGTCTACAAGTCTTAAAGTTACTACGTTTGGAGACCTCTGATTTAAGGGATAGCCAGTCAGGATATGTAAATAGCAGGTTTTTTTAAAAAATTAAAGTACTCTGCCTTTCTGTAACCTTTTGAAGTGATAAATAACAAGATTTTGTGGTCTTAGTCATTTTGGAGGGAACCCAATTTTGCCTTGGTAAATCAGAAAAACCCTCTGAAACAGCCCAGTTAGACTTAGAATTGGTTGAAGCTAGTGCACATTTATACCTAGCATAGACCACACTGGACATGTGCATAAATGCCATGAACTGCATGAGTCAGTGCTACTCTCAGACTGCCATCTTATAACCATTTTCATAAGTATAAGCCAGAGATGAATCAGTAGCAGAAATATTGAATAGTTTGGAGAACCACCTGACTGGTCCCCGCCCCATCTATTCTCTATCTCCCAAGTCCCAGCTGATCGGCTGGGTCTTCTTTTGTTGCCCTGCACAGGAGAATGGAGCTGGAAAGCAGGTTAGTGGGGTNGCACAGGAGAATGGAGCTGGAAAGCAGGTTAGTGGGGTGAGGAGGGAATGGGGATTTTGCAGTAACCTTCCCCCAAGAGTGGGGAGGGAATTGAGATTTTACAGTATCCTTCCCCTGCCACGCCCACCAAGCCACGCTCACAGAACTGATAGTAAAAAAATTTGAATCCCATCACTGATATAAGCCCAATTGATTTAGGTTTCTTCTGAAAAATATGCATAGAAATGATCTGTTTGTGTGTTAATGGACAGAAACTATTGGCAAATACATACACATGTTCAGACAACATTCCTAGCTTGAGTTGTACAGGAAAACTCCCTATGGGCTCCTACCTTAAATTTATCAAAAGAAAAAAAACTTTACTGCATGGCTCATATTCAAGTTTGGGCTAATGTGATAATTGCTAGTTATCAGAGACTGCTAACAATACCATATACCATACGCAAATGCACATTTGTACTAGCTAATTGTATTACATCCATTTTCTTATCTGATACAATATTCTTTGATAATGATCTCCTGATACCTCACCAAAGAACTGATCTTTGAACTGTCAGGAAATAAAGAGAAGGAGGGTTAGCCCCAAGGAACAATCAAGTCAGCTAATTAGGGCTATATTGGCACCTACTGAACATTCACCCATGTGAAATTTAAAAATGTATAATTGTTGGGCCACA
Organism: Laticauda laticaudata; assembly: GCA_004320025.1. Classification (NCBI taxonomy): domain Eukaryota; kingdom Metazoa; phylum Chordata; class Lepidosauria; order Squamata; family Elapidae; genus Laticauda; species Laticauda laticaudata. The sequence continues at coordinate 26,706 of BHFT01052598.1, forward strand.
TTCTATATGCAAATACTTAAGAAAAGAATGCTTTTCCAGGGCAGCTAATGTGGAGTTGAAAACATCTGTGTGGGGGGTTGGAGGGAGGGAGGGAGAACAACAAAATAATTGCTTTGAATTCCTTTTTCAGGAGTATGAATTTCAAATACTTGAAAGGAGGACACATGAAAAAGCAAGCAAGGATTACATTGAATATTTTATTTAGCCAAGTGTGATTAGACAAGGAATTTGTCTCCAGTATGCACTCAGTGTACTTTCAGTGCAACAGAAACAGCAACAACAACAACAATAATAATACCAATAAAGGGGGAAGTAAAGAAGATAATAAAAAGGGTAAATAATAATATACAGCCACAATATATGGGCTAATATACATACCTATTAGACAGAACTGGATGAGAATTAAGTGTTCAACAGAGTGATAGCACAAGGAGGAAAACTGTCTGTTTCTAGTTGTCTTGGCATACAATGTCCCACAGTGCTATCCTGAGGGAAGGGGTTGAAACAGTTTATGTTAGGATGTGAGGGTCTCCAGATATCTTTTCAACCTTCCTTCTGACCTAATTCTGAAAATTAAGTATTTTTCCACATTATCTAACATCCTGTCTCCAAAACAGCTGTTCCCAATAAAAGATAACTTTTATTTTAGAATTTGTTTAGATTTTTTTTTATCCACCCTTTATTATTTTTTTTTATAAATAACTCAAGGTGGCAAACATACCTAATATTCTTTTTGTCCTCCTATTTCCCCAAAACAACTATTGGGTGAGATGAGTTGGGCTGAGAGAGAGTGACTGACTCAAAGTCACCCACCTGGCTTTTATGCTGAAAGTGTGACAAGAAGTCACAGTTTACTGGTTTCTAGCCTAGTGCCTTAACCCCTAGATCAAACTGGCTCCAAAAATTATTTATTCAGCCTGTATGCTTCCCAATCTTAAAAGGCTCTGGGTAGTTATCAAACTCCTCATAAAACAATGCTTCAACAAATGAGGAAAAAAATCAAACAAAAATGCATATAAAAGAAAATAATGGATACATTCATATTTTAGGATATAAAACACATATAATGTGTGTAATTTGGTTAGCTCTCAGCAAAACAACAATCTATTCCTAGTGGGGTGACCAAAATAAATTTAAGTCGATTTAGATTTGAGCTTGCTTCTTGGCATCTTCATATGCATGTAATTTTATTGGCAACAGTACAGAAATGTCCTGCTAATGCTTGCTTCTATGATTTTTTTTTCAACTGCCCATCTTAGTTTATAACCCAGGAATTTCCTTGGTCCTTCATCCAAGTATTAAAGGCCCGGTCCCACT
>BHFT01052602.1:0-12581 GCA_004320025.1 Laticauda laticaudata
GCAACTTGTCTGCATCTCACTTTCAAGAAACAGCAGCCCAGCGGTGCAGACCTCTGGCCAGCCTTATCTGTGCTCTTCCTCTTTCCACAGCCTCCATCATGTCCACGCGCTAGGATTGTAAAAAAAGTCCTTTGGCAGCCACCATCAATTCTGCAACGTGCGACCCACCTGCAGGCTCTGTGAACTCTACTGCGAGAAGAAGAGAGGGCCAACCCAAAAAGAGTCTGGATCCGAAGATGGTTCACACAGAAAGCAGAGTAACGGACTGTAACAACAAAGCTGATGTGGAGCTCAGGGAACGAAGAACACTCGGGCGTTCATGAACTTCAAGGATGCCCCAGACCCTTTTTGACGAAGTTGTGGCAGCGGCTGACACCCAGGTTGACCTAAGAAACAACTCAGCTCAAGCCCAGCTGAACCTGCGGCCCAGGGTCGGCTACTCTGCGACCACGCCTGCCTCAGGGGACCTCCTAACAGGATGCTATGCGCAGTACGGCTGGCAGGGTTGCCATCCAACACCATTCGAGCATTGTGGTCAAGAAGTGGTGCAGTGCCATCATCGAACAATATAAGGGAGGAGCTCCTCCAGTGCCCCCCTCCACTGATGAAGGATGGAAGAACGTTTGCAGAGCAAGTGGTATGCAATAGTGAACTTATCACACTACTGTTTGAGCCTATAGATGGCAGTAGGCAACGTGCCTGCAAAGCTCCAGCACTGCACTCAGGGTCCCACTATATTTTCAACGTCCAGAGGGTCTTCTTCAGCATCATCCTTCGTTTGCATGGTCAAATGCCTGACTAAAGTTCATGTACATCGATGCTTCAGGCAACTGGCTCATCTTCAGATGCGCAGGTATAAGCCAGTCACCTCAAGCACTGGAAGGCAACCTCATCGTGGGCTTCCAGACCCAGAAACCCTGCCACAACGACACACAAGATTGTTGCCCTACTTTCATCGTGGGCGGTATGACGCCTTCTCCTCTCACAACTACCTCATGAGCCCCTACACTTTCAAGACTCTCACCGTGAAGAGAGGGTCTTCACTACGGCTTGTCCAGGGCAGCGGCGGGTGGTGAGAACACCTTTGGCATCCTGGCCAAGCAGGTTGCAAGGTACTTCTCACGCTACCATTGCAGCATTGCCAGAGACGTGAGGAGGATCATGGAAGCTTGCTGGCATCCTGCACAAATCTCATGCGGCGCCGCCGCTAATCCAGTTCTTGCAGAAACAGGCTCGTGACCTCCAGTTAAGGCAATGGGGATCAGTGGAGCCGTGGGAATGGAGGCGAATGGGTGAGAACCGTGGATCGACACTTGAGGATGTGCAAGGTCCAACAGAGCCTCACAGAAGCGAGACAGCGGCAACTCCTGAGACATTGAATAGTGCCAAATCTCCCCAGCTGAGCAGTGGAGTGGCAAGATCAGGATGGTAGATTTCTTAATGATGGCTTCTTCAGACCTGCTCATCACACGGGATTGTAAGATTGGGCCATGTATGATTGGTTGGCGTACAATGAACAGGGCCGTTTAATAGAAGAGTTTTGTGTTTATCGTTCTGACATGTGTGTGGTAATATTATTACCTTATTATTCGATAATTAAAGGGCTTTGTAGGTGTGGCACCTGGGAGGGTGGACCACTACAGTCCACTAGGATGCTTGGCCTGGCGGCTTATCTATCCCACTGCTATCCGTCGCGACTCGCGTGCATCGATCCCACAGGTATCCTACACCCATCCCAAATGCTATCCTTACCCATCCCATACAAGCATGCAAAGGCTTAAACCATTTCTAAAAGTTTCCACCATAGTACTTTCGTTACAAAAATAGAAATGAAGCAAGTGTGTGAATCATTAAATAGACTTTATTAACAACAAGCTATAAAACAAAAAAGAGTCTTGGCACTCCTCTGTGGTCGCGTCACGTCTCAGGGGTGAAGGGTGCAGGTGCTGGTGGAGTGGCTGGTGTGGATGTGCTGTCATCAGTCTTCCTCCAGAAGCTAGAAGCCGAAGCCAGCAGAAGCTCCAGCCCCAGAAGAGCAGCCGCGTTATAGCGGAAGGCTCCAGGAGAACGCAGAGTGAGGGCCAGGGGCGGATGGTAGCCCTGTCCCCTTGTAGGGCTGGCAGCCAAGATTGGCTGAGGCTTGCTGTGCTGTCCGCATGGTTTGTGGGGTTGCTGGCTGGCAGGGAGTGCTGGCAGAACCAAAGGCTTGCAGGGAGGCCTGGCAGGCAAGGGCGTGGCAGGAAAGGCAGGCACCAATGGCTGGCAGAGCCGACAGCAAGGCTGGCAGGCAGGCTGGCAGGCCAGGCACTAAGGCTGGCAAGAAGGCTGGCACCCAGGCAGGCAACGCAAAGGCTGGCAGGGAGGCAGGCCACCACAGGGTGGCAGGAAGGCTGGGTAGGCAGGCAGACGCAAGGGTGGCAGGCAGACTTGCTGGCAAAGCAAGGCTTGCAGGGAGGCTGGCAGCAAAGGCTGGGTAGCAGGCTGGCAGCAAGGCTGGCAGGCAGACATTGCAGGTCAGGGCAGGGCAAGGCAGCATCCGTCCGGCAGAGGTCTTTTCCTCTGCATGGTGACCTGCTTCCGAGCTGCTTCCGTTATATCGCGGGCTGGGGCATGGCATCCTCCCGCATGCGCAATTTAGACGCCAGGCCCATCCCGCTAGGCTTCCGCTGTGCAACCGCTTCCATCCAGCTCGCGGCCCAGTTCTGCAACTCGCTGGTAGATCCATTCTGCGGTCTGCTTCGCTGAGGCCCTCTCGGCAGCCCTGCGGATGTGCCATCCGCTCTCCATGCCACTTCCATCCTACTAGGCTTTCTGTTCCGCATCGCTTTGCATCCGCCCTGCGTCTCCCGCGTCCGTGTTTATCCCTCCGGTTAATTGCAAATTTTGCCCCTTTTGAGAGCGATAACAACGATGGAACAATTTTGACTCGTCGCTGTGTCCTTTTTGCATCCGTTGGGCAGTGGTGACCATAGGCTAAGATGATGCTAATCGTGACATGGTTAGTGTAAATGTCTGAGTCTCCTTTGCATTCATCTGCAGTTAAAAAGAAAAACGACCTTGCTTTGGATTTTGTAAATTTTCGTAGATTCACCTGCTCATGATAGTAGATCATTCAATAATTCTTAATCTAGCCAAAAGGGACTGTTATTTTTTTAACGACAGATACTTGTACAAGATATACATTTAGCCTTAAGCCAGCCCTGACTAGTTCATTACAGAAGGAGAAGGGATAAGTCGTAGCACCAGTCAGATTCTAAGATCGTCATATATAGCAAATCTCAATAAAAAAAGTAGTTTTAGAGAGTATTCCTGTGGAGTTGACTTCCTGGCCAACAGAGCTCAGCAGGACTTGGACAGAAGTAAACAATTTCTCGAGAACAATAATTTTTTCTGTGTCCTGGATACTATTAAGGCCCTGTCAGACTGCCACCAGATGCATAAAATGGACAGCAAGGACGAGCAATAATGTTCCATCCGTCTGTTATCCGCTCTCAAAAGGGGCAAAATTTGACAGGTGCATGCCTGGTTCGAGAGGAGCGCACAACAAGGTACGGGATAGTAGAAAAAGTGGAGGATGAAATGAGCAAACACCACCCCACTTGGAGCAAATTGCTATGGATAATCGTCTGTGCTTAAGTAGGACCGAATAATAAAGGCAGAGATAGGCTTAGGATGAATGGTAGGTCTCTCGGGTCTTACACGCTGATTTATAGACTCTGCTTTTTGCGTGGTTAGTGGTAGGAAATGCGCCCGGGTCGAGCGACGACTTCTGCACATTTGTGGTGCTTTTGCCTTATCTAGGCATGAGAGGCAATAACCGGACGGATAAACGGCCGTGGAGGATGCAAGCGGATGGAATAGGGCAGGATGGGCGGAACGGAAGCCTTAAGCGGATAGGGAAGCGGATTGGGAGCAGATGGCACATCCGGCAGGGGGCTTCGGGGGGGCCTCAGCGAAGCGGACGCAGAACGGATGAAGCGGGATGCAGAGCGATTGCACAGCGGATGATAGCGGATTGCCAGAGCGGACGCCTAGTAGCGGATGTCACAGCGGAAGCCTAACGGATGCCTGGCGTTATATTGTGCTCATGCGGGGGATGCATGCGCAAAGCACCTATGGCAGATATAAAGGGAAGGGCACTTCACAACGTGGCCAGCATGTCGGAGGAAAGACTGCTGCAGGATAGCATCGAGTCCTTGCCTGCCCTGCCTGCATGCCTGCCCTGCAAGCCTGCTGCCAGCTCCTGCCAGCCTGCCTCCAAGCCTCCTGCCAGCCTCCCTGCCAGCTTGCTGTCTGCCTTGCCTGCCAGCCTCCCTGCCAGCCCAGTCCTGAGCCTGTCCAGCTCCTTGGTGCCTTGGCCTGCCTACCAGCCTTGGTGCCTGCCTGCCCTGCCAGGCTTCCTGCAATCTGTGCTGGGACGTATAGGCTTCACCTGCGAGCCTTGGTGCCGTCCAGCTCACTCTGCAGCTCAGCCAACCCACATACCAATGGTGGAATGAGAGCGAGAAGTCTCAGCAACCCGCCGCCATCCCTTGGAAAGATGGACAGGGCCACCTCCTGCCCCTGCCCCCTGAAGCTCTGCTTCTGCTGGCTTCTGCTGCTTCGGCTCGCTCTTTCTGGTGCTGGAGCTTCTGCTGAAGCTGCTCGCTGGCAGTGGTACTTCTGCTGCGTACTCTGCCTGAAGTTGCTGCTGTCCTGCGGTTGGCTCCTGGACTTGCTCTCTGCTCATGCTCCTGGTCCTACGCTCGTGCTCCTGGTCCTGCTGGTGCTGCTGGGGCTCCTGGTGATTTATCTGCGTGCTTGCTGATCCTGGTCCTGCTGCTGCTGATATGACCCTACTGCTAGCTGATGATGATCCTGCTGCTGCTGGCTGCTGGTGGTGGTGTGGAGGAGCAGCCCTACCACCTGGGAGCCCCTCTGATGAGGGCCATCTGGTCTGCCAAGGGAGGAAGAGGCGTATGTGGGGACGGGAGAGGAGCAATACTTCATTGGAGGAGGAAACAGAGATGAGGTGCTGGAGTGGCTGAGAGAGAATGACTATCTGTGACGGAATAGGACTACGCTGTACAGGGACACAAGGAAGCAGGCTGCTTGTGCGAGCGAGAGGGCGGGGGGGGGTGGAGTATGGGTTACACTTCGGAGGTGCTCCTCGGCTGGTGGAAACATATGCACACCTGGTAGGGGAAGCTGCACCTGAAGAAGATCTGGCCAGGCCAGTTAAGCTGACGGACAGAGAGACCTACCGTCATGGCAGGTGCCAGCTTCCTGGAGGGTGAGATCTGCACGAGAGGAGCACCAGTGAGCCCCTCTGTCTTACCCTCTCTCTCCAGCAGCCTGCTGAGACCCAGTCCTCTTCCACCGAGACTCAGTCCGATGTCTCCAGGCAGGTTTCTGTGAGCCGTGCCACGCGGAGACCTGCGGACAGCTGTTGTAACCGGTGGTGGAGCGTGTGGAGAGGACTCTGGTGCGGTGGGAGAAAGGAGACATCGGAGTCCACCACAGTCACACACAGCGCATCACACCCCCCCAGCTCCCCCTTCCATAACGAAAGAGCGAGAGAGCGCAGACAGCAGGAGGGGCAGAGCCACACTGTCCTGCTGGAGATCAAGGAAAGAACATACCATCCGCACCGCATAGATCTCCTCTCATCAGCTGGTCACCGACTCCTCATCCTCCAACGCGCAAGCACCGTGTCCTCACCTATGTCAACAGCAGGCCTGAGGGACATGGAGGATTCCGCAGTACTCAAGGTGGTGAAAGGGCCCAGATCACGGATGCTTGCCTTACAACCCTCTAGACCCGAGGAATGCCTGCTCCAACCAGTCGCAGGTCTGCTCTCCACCCCAGGTGATTGTCCTCCCCTACAAGGCTTCGCCACAGCCCTCACCTACCAGGGCTACGGCTATCCCCCGCCCCCCTCACCCCCACCCCCAGGAGGTCTCAGCAGCATCGGCATGCAGCTCTTCCCAGTCCGGCACAGAGTCATTCGGGCACACGGTTGCCACGGTTCCACTAATGCCACCCACGCCAATGATGCGATAGCGGTGCCACCTCAACGCCAATTGATGCCACCACGCCTCAGTTCCTCACCCATCTGCAGACCAAGAAGCCCCACTACACGCTCATACTTCCTTCCTCCACCCGCACAGCCAAGCCCGCTCATACATCTGTCATAAGTACTTGGGCGCTGAACACCCGCAGGGCACTGGAGGAAGGACCTCTCAGCATCACGGTGCTGAGCCAGCTGTTTGAGAACTGTTCTCACAGCCGTCCCCTGTTGTCCTCGTTCAGGGGCCAGGCACGGAAGTTGGTGGCTTCAGAGCCAGCATCCAGCACCACCACCTCCAGCAGCACTGGACCCTTCACCCTGAGAGTTTTTATCTTTCTCCTGGCGCACCTCCCAAGTGACCATAAGAGTGCCAGAGACTGGTTAGCGGTACCTGTAGAATTTATTTGGACACTTGACTTAGGTGCATTTTTGTTTTACCAGCTTGTTTGTTCAAGTCACGTTAATCTTTGATCACACACTTGCTTCATTTCTTTTTTTTAATAAAGTCTTGTGGAAAACTTTTAGAATTGGTTTCAGCCTTTCATGCTTCTGGATGGTGTAAGGATAGCAGTGGGATGATAGCCTCCAGTGCAAGCAGAGTGGGACTGTATGAGTCGACCCTCCCTGGTGCCACACCTTGGCCTATTATCAATAGATGGTAATGTAAATAACTACATGGTTCGCACACACATGTCAACACAGAACAACACAACTCTTTATTAAACGCCCTGTTTCGATGTAGGCCCACGCGAACAATACATGGCCCAATCTCATGCCGTAGTGATGAGACAGGCTGAATGCACCAGCACCATTAATCATCTATCATCCTGTCTTGCCACTCCACCTGCTCCCAGCTGGGTGAGTGCACCAGCCACTACACTCACAGCAAGGGTTGCTCTGGCTTCTTCTTCACGTGAGGCTCTGTTGGCCTTGCAACATCCAGCAGTATTACTTCAACTAATCACACGCTCCATTTCCAGGCTCGCATGTCCCTCATTGCCTTGTTGGAGAGGTCCACGCGAGCCTGTTCTGCAAGACCAGGGTAGCGGGTGCGCATTGAGATTGTGCAGGATGCAGCAAGCTTCCCACGATCCTCTTCATGGTCTGTGGGCGATGCTGCACATGGTGTGAGAAGTACTCAATGGAACCTGCTTGCCAGGATGCGAAAGGCGTTCCTCCACCACCGCCTTGACCTGGACAGCCTGTAGTTTGATAGAGTCCTCTCTTCACGGTGAGGTGCGTCCTGGAAGTGTAAGGGCTTCAATGAGGTAGGTTCTGAGGGGCGCAGGCGTCATCCCCACGATGAGAGTAGGGCACTTGCGTGTGCGTTGGGCCGGGGTCTGGTATCGGGTAAAGCCATGATGACGGTTGGCCTCACAGCCCCTCTTGATGGTCACTGGCGTTGGTATATCATGGGCATCTGAACATGAGCCGGCGTGCCTGAGCATCAGATGTATGAACTTGAAGTCAGCATCGACCATGGTAAAGAGGGATACTGAAGAAGCCCTTTGTCAGTTTGAAATAAAGTGGCCCGACTTGGTGGTGCTTTGCAGCCTCCCTGCTTCATCTATGGGCTCCAACGGTGATGGGAAGTTCCACCTCTGGATACACTGCTCTGCAACTTTCTTCATCTTCATCCAGTGCGTAAGGGCAACTGGAGAAGCTCCTGCAAGGTATTCTTCGATGAATGGCCTGGCCCGACTTCTCTTGAGCACCACGAATGCTTGATGGGTGTTGCTGTGGCAGTCCTCCAGCGATACTTCATGCTCGCTGGTAGTGGTCCTGAGACCAGGTGGCGCCGCGTGATTGTGCCACCTGAGCCAGGCTTCCAGCGCTGGGCCGGAAGTTGTGTTTGCTTTGTATCAAGCTGGGGTTGTCAGGCGCTGCACAACTTCGTTCAACACATGGCTTGAGCATCCTCCTGAAGTTCTGGAATGCCGAGTGTCTTCGTTCCTGGATCCACAATCACGGCTTGTTGTACAGCCCTGTAACTCTGCTCTTCTCCCGATCATCTTCGGACCCAGACGCTTCTTGGCGCCTCCTTTCTTCCATAGTATGAGGTTTCACAGGCCGTAGATGGCATTCGCACTGTTTGCAGAAGGATGTGGCTGCCAAAAGGACTGTTTTACGATCCATCGATTGAATCATGCAACTGGATGCTGTGGAAGAGGAAGAGTCTGATGAAGGCTGCAGGAGGTCTGCGACAGCTGGGCTGCTTGTCTGAAGTGAGATGAGGACGAGTTGCTCCGCTGTTTTATAGGCAGTATAGGTGTCCCTTGCCATCCTCCTAGGCATCCTGTTAACATCCCTTAATATCTGAGATAGGTCCCGACCTCTGGCAAAACTTTTTCCGTTTTAAATGCTTTGTTTCCGCTTGGCATCCGTTCTGCATCCGTTCTCGTCGCTCTGGTTCCTCCTGCGTCTGAGCGGATGCGAGTTGCGCGGATCCGCAGCGGATTGCCGTTCGCGGATATAGCAGATGCGTAACGGATCACAGACGGACGAATTGGATACAGTTTTCCGCGCAAGAAGTTTTGAGGCAGCTCAAAACTTTCTGAGGCGATGAACACGTCAATAGACGGATGCTGGATGATAGAGAGAAGCACAACGGAGGCAATCCGAGTACATCCGGCGTTAACTCAACTAACCAACGGATGGCAAGCTTTTTTGTCCGTTTTACATGCTCTTTGCATCCGTTGGTGCAGTGTGACAGGGGCTTTACAAATAAAATGAAAAAAAAAACCTCAACTGTTTCGTCAGAAAGTGTTTGTAAGCTGTGTTTTTTCAGATCAGAACTCCTTCACCCCTGGCCACTAAAGGGATGTGTATGTGACTTCTTTGTGCCTTTACCTCCAACTACAAGATGCCTCCGGATTTAGGGACATAATCTTAATAGATTATGGAAGTGCAATCAAAATCTGGCTTTCATTCACAAAGAACTTGTAAAAATGCCTGAGCCTTGAGTATCTTCTTCCCCTTCAACCAAGGGGTGGTGATGGGGAAGCTCCTTATACTGACTATCCCTTGTGCTTTTGTACTGCATTCACAATGCATACTTTCTTAGAAATCAACACATAGAGCACGGTGGACTGGCCTTGCCTGTCTTAAAAACCTTGTATACCCATTCAGACTCAGAAATTGATCTCAAGCACTTTTGTATTGATCATTTGGTTCATCCAAGGTAATTCACTTTTTAAAAAAAAAAAAAATATTGTTGTTACTGTTGGTATAATTACTGCAGGAGGATCAGTGCTTTAAAAAGTGGTGCTACTTATCCCGAGATATTGAATACATTTCTTTTTTAAAAAAAAAAATGCTTTTTTTCCAGCTCACCCATGGATTTCGGAGGATCTCCTTCTCAAGCTTACTGGTTTCAAGAACCACTTAAAACACTTGGAGTGAGGCCCTCTAAGTGCCACTGGAATTTATCCTCGACCCTTCCAGCAACGCAAAACCTGACAAATCACAGCCAAAGCTGCGAGGACGCGTCCACCATCTGCACGGCAAAAAGCAGCCGCGACATCGCCGACGTGCTTGCAATCGCTCCGATTTGTTTCCGCCGCTGATCCCGGCAGCACAAAAGACGCGAATCCGCCTCCCGGTTCTCCATCCGGGTAGCTGTGGAGGGGAGGCTCGGATGCTTCCCTCCCAGTCAGGCCCTGGAGCCCCTCCGAGCATGGGGCCGCTTGCCCACGAAGCAGATACGCGGGATCCCCTTTTGGGGGCCTCCGAAACGCGAACGCTTCAGCCTTCGGGGAGGCCTGATCTCCACACGACCCCGAGAGAAGACGAGCGGCGACAGCGACGTTTCGTCATCAAAGGTCGTTTGCTGCCAGCGGCTAAGTTGCAAACACGTGAAAAAGGGGATAAATTCTGGGGACGCGAGGTTGCTGACTGGAAGGGGGCCTTCCTGAGTTGTTGAAACCCACCTCTAAACCTCTGGAGCGGGCGGGAATTAGGCGAAGTCGTGTCGAAGTATCGTCCAGGAGCGGTTTTTGCCCAGCAAGCGTCCCGCTTTTTCATTGCTACACGTGCTTGAAGGATTCAACCTTATGTCACACGGAACCTGATTTCTTGCCATTAAAATCAGTTTCAGTAAAAAAAAAACCAGATATTTCTCAGTCATTCAGGTCATGATTGTCCCAAAGGTGTTTTTTTTTTTCAAGAGGTTAACCAAAAAAGTCCAGTTGTCTCTTGGAAAAGCACCTTTGGTACATTGGAGGACTGCTGGTTTTATTAGTGTGAAGTTCATCTTCATGTGATGAAAAAGGAAATTTAAAATGTGATGTTGGAAATGAAACCTTTTCATAATTGATGTTTTTGGTGGATTTAATGGTTCAGATATTTTACGAAGCTCCCTGAACCTAGAACCCTCCCAGTATTATATTTTGATTTTGGAAACTTTCTTCTTTGACTTCAGAGATTATGAAAGTTGAGGGAAAGTTATCAAGCTTCAGTTTACCTTTTCTTCTTAAAAACTAGCTGGAGAAGACAATATGTGAATAGTTTTATTTTATATCATTAAGTCATGGCTGTTGATTAGGGTTGTGTCATAATGTTTGCAATATTAATGAGACCGTTTTTATCCATGAAAATTTAATTTAATTTAAATTTAATTGGGTATTGATTTATTCCTACGCATGAATATTATTTTGAACATGTGGCACTTAATTGAATTCCGAAGGACAAACTTTCTGCTTTGAGAAGCTCAAAACTAGATAAATCTGTATTAGTTTAATTGACCAAAATAAACAAACAATAATTAGGTTCACATTGTGAAAAATAGAGACACAAGTAAAATTAAAAATAAAAACCTAATCTTCATTTTGGAAGATATGATGGAACACTTTCTTTGAAACATATATGCTTTTTGTGTAGCAATTTTGTTTTGTATGTGTAACCATATTATGGATATGCAAATACTGGTAGGATCTTTTACAGTCCGGATGTCGGCCCAGTAAAAAGTTTGGCAGATTTTTCCTTTGGATGACTCTTTAATCACAAGCAGACTGTTGATTCTGCAGTGGTACATTTTCATGGGTGAACTTAGTGAAATCAGTGTATACTTCTTTTCTAAAGACAGGCTGCTTTCGTAAATAAGAAAGATCCCAAAATAATTATTCTGATATAAAGACACCCAAATTGCAGTCTTGGCTGTTCAATGGCACAGTCTTATAAGCTGATGGTATTTCCTTCAGAGAAAGAAACTAGTGGTCGTAATGTGTAGGAAAGTGTAGTAGGTTATTATTCAACTATTTCTTACTAATCTTCCCAGAGAAAAGTTGTTCATTATAAATGTAAAAAGTCAAATTCATTCCAAATTCACACTTCTGCACTTAGAATTTGTACCAGGAGCATACTTGGGACAGTCACTTTACATAATCTCCCCAAAAATCTGGAGATTTAAAATGCCATGTTGTGCTCGTTAACAGAATAACAGGGTTCCTACTCAGACAGGAAACCCTATTTCAGACAAATGGTTGTCCAATCTCTTCTTGAAAACTTCCAGTGTTAGCACATCCGCAACTTCTGCAGGCATATTGTTCCACTCTCAGGAAATTTCTCCTTAATTCTAGGTTGCTTCTCTCCTTGATTAGTTTCCATCCATTGTTTTTTGTCCTGCCTTCCAGTGCTTTCGAGAATAGCTTGACTCCTTCTTCTTTATGGCAATCCCTTAGATATTGGAACACTGCTATCATGTCACCCCTAATCCTTCTTTCTAGTAGTCATACCCAATTCCAGCAATCATTCTTCATGTGTTTTAGCCTTCAGACCCTAATTATCTTTGTTGCACATCTCTGCACTCTCTCTAGAGTCTCAACATCTTTTTTACATCGTGGCAACCAAAATTGGATGCGATATTCCAAGTGTAATCTTACCATTACCACTTCACATGATTTTGATTCTATCCCTCTGTTCTATCCTCTGTTAATGCAGCATATGTCTGCTTTTTTGGCATCTGCAGCACATTGCTGGTTCATATTTAAGTAATTGTCCACTAGGACTCCCAAGATCCCTCTCACAATTACTATTATTGAGCCAGGTGCCACCTATATTACACCTATACATTTGATTTTTCTTGCCCAAATGTAGAACCTTACTTTTTTCATCATATAATTACATTGTGTTAGATAGGGCCCAATGTTCAAGTCTGTCAAGATTCTTCTATATCTTAAGCCTACCTTCTGGAGTGTTGGCTATTCCTAACACTTGGAACAACAATTCCAATTGTTTTAATACTTTAGTTCTGTTGGTTTTATCCTGTGTATTGGTAATAAATAAGCTATCATGCATATTTGGCAATTGTGACAGCTTGATAGTTCTCCATGCTGCATAGAGAGCCCAGGATAGGATGGGTTGACTCCTTCCTATGATGTCATAGCTGAGTACTAAGATAATAAGCCAGCCCCCGGAAGAGACCCCAGCTTTTGACTCAGCTCCTTTCAGTCAATAGCTGTGTCTCTGAAAGCATTCTGTTAGATAGCAATCACCAGCGATCTTCAGTACTTTTTTCCTCTCTTCAAGCAGCTCC
>BHFT01052604.1:0-31132 GCA_004320025.1 Laticauda laticaudata
CTCCAGCTCAAACACACCCCAACCAGGCACCCAGATGAAACCTAGCTTCCTAATAAATGATAGCAGTCCGTTTACTCGGAGCCAAGCTGTCCTTCCAATCAATCCTTCCATTCCTCCACCATCTAGTCAGACTGAAGAAGCTTCTTGGATGAGAAATAAAACATCTTCAAAAAAAATTCAGAAAGTCCAATTGCTTCTTGAAAAAAGCATCATTGGGACATGTTTGCCAATGTTATTTTTTTATATAGCCAAATAATGTATTCAAGTAAGCTTTATGAAATAACATAATATAAAATTGAAATGTAATGTGTATTTTGATCTTTAACAAAAGTTTTAATTTTTATGACAGAGTTGTATTTCACAGCTAATAATATGTTCTAGTTCTGGTTTTTGCTGTGAAACAAATCAGTGAAAGTCTCCATTTATTGACCAATGTTACCCTGGGGTTTATCATCTATAACAGTAATTTCAGTCCAAGGTGGACCTTATATTTCATGTAAGGGGTTCATTGAGTCCTTTCAAACAAATGGTTTGTGATAGGTCACAGGACAAAAAGGTCCCTCTACAAATCATTAAAATATCTGCATCTTTTTCCAGACTCTTATACTCACATGGAAACTGTTCAAGGCAGTATCTTCAAAGTACTTGTTTGCTGGAAGATAGGTGCATTCTAAAGCAGTATTTTTAAAATATGGGTAAAGCATCTTGACAAGGGATGTTCAGTGGCTAAAGACCCTATCACACTGGCCGACGGATGCAAAACGTTTGTAAAAAGGACACAGCGGACGAGAAAATTGTTCCATCCATTGTTATCCGCTCTCAAAAGGGGCAAAAATTTGCATAACCAGAGCAGACAACACAGAAAGGAACGGAGGAAGCGGATGGGGGTGAGGATGCAGGGCGGATGGAAAGCGGATGCTCCATGAAAGCCTAGCGGATGAAAGCGGATGAGAGCGGATGGCACATCCACAAGGCTTCTCGGGGAGCAGAGCAAAGCAGACGCAGAACGGATACAGCAGATGCCGAGCGGACGCTGAGTTGATGAAGCGGATGCACAGCGGAAGCCTAGCAGATTGAAGCGGATGTAGAGCGGAAGCCTAGCGGATGCCTAACGGATGCCTAGCAGATACCTAGCAGATGCCTAGTGGATGCCTAGCGGATGCCAAGTGTTCACTGCGCATGCGGGAGGATGCATTGCGTCAGCCCCGCGGATATAAAGGGCAGCAGCTCCCAAGCAGGTCAACATTCAGAGGAAAGACCTGCTTCCAGACACATCGCCTGCCTGCCTGCCTGCCTTGCCAGCCTGCTGCCTTGCCTGCCTGCATGCCTGCCAGCCTTGCTGCCTGCCAGCCTTGCTGCCTGTCTGCCTGCCAGCCTTGCTGCCAGCCTTGCTGCCTGCCTGCCAGCCTTGCTGCCAGCCTTGCTGCCTGCCTGCCTGCCTGCCAGCCTTGCTGCCAGTCTTGCTGCCAGCCCTGCTGCCTGCCTGCCTGCCAGCCTTGCTGCCAGCCTTGCTGCCTGCCTGCTTGCCTGCCAGCCTTGCTGCCAGTCTTGCTGCCAGCCCTGCTGCCTGCCTACCTGCCAGCCTTGCTGCCTGCCTGCCTGCCAGCCTGCCTGCCAGCCTGCCTGCCTGCCTGCCAGCCTTGCTGCCTGCCTGCCTGCCTGCCTGCCTGCCTGCCTTGCTGCTCTGCCTGCCTGCCTTGCTGGCAGCCTGCCTGCCAGCCAGCAACCCCACAACCATGGGGGAGAAGAGAAAGCCTCAGCCATCTGCTGCCAGCCCTGGCAGAGGACAGGGCCACCCTCCCACCCCTGGCCCTCACTCTGCATCTGCTGGGGCTTCTGTAGCCTGGGCTCACTCTTCTGGTGCTGGGGCTTCTGCTGCTTCTACTTCTGGAGGAGCTGATGCTGCTGCTTTTGGTGGTGGTGCTTCTGCTCATGCTTACTCTGCTGATGCTGCTCCTGGCAGTGGTGCTTCTGCTGGTGCTCACTCTGCTGATGCTGATCCTGGTCCTTCTGGTGCTGCTGGTGCTGATCCTGGTCCTGCTGGTGCTGCTGGTGCTTACTCTGCTGCTGCTGATCCTGGTCCTGCTGGTGCTTCTGGTGCTGCTGGTGCTGCTGCTGGTGGTGGTGTGGAGGAGCAGCCCCTACAACCTGGAAGCCCCTCTGATGAGGCCCATGTGGTCCTGCCAAAGGGAAGGAAGAGGCATATGTGAGAACGGGAGGGGATGCAATACTCTACCAAGGAGGAACATGAGGATGAGGTGCTGGAGTGGCTGAGAGAGAATGAGTATCTATGGCGGAAGGGACACAGGCTCTACAGGGACACCAAAAGGAAGCAGGCTGCTTGGAGAGAGAAGGCGGAGAGCCTGGATACACTTTGGAGGTGCTCCTCGGCTGATGGAAGCACATGCACACCTGGTACGGGAAGCTGCACCTCAAGAAATCTGGCCAGGCCGCGGTCAAGCTGACGGACAGAGAGACCTACATCATGGCCAAGTGCAGCTTCCTGCGAGGGTGAGATCCGCCACCGAGGAGCAGCCCCTCTCACAACCCTCTCTCTCAGGCAGCCTGCCTGAGAGCCATTCCTCTTCCAGCCGAGAGTCAGCTCCTGTCTCCAGGCAGGTGTCTGTGGAGCCTGCCACAACGGAGAACCCGGGAACAGCTGTTCTAACCATGGAGGACTCCTGGCGCAGTGGGAGAAAGGAGACAGCACTTCCACCACAGTCCAACCTGCATCCACCCCCAGCTCCACCTCCACAGAAAGGCAGAGAGACAGACAGGAGGGGCAGAGCACACTGTCCTGCTGGAGATATGAGACACCATCAGGAGCAGCATAGATATCCTCTCTCAGCTGGTCCACACCGACTCCCCATCCTCCAACCGCAAGCCCTTCCTCACCTACGTCAACCAGACCCTCACGAACATGTCGGAACCCAAGTACCAGGTGGTGAAGGACAGGATCACCGATCTGCTTCACAACCCTCCAGATTCAGATGAACCTGCTCCCACCAAGTCCAGGTCTGCTCCTCCACCCCAGGTGATGTCCCTCCCATTCCAAGGCTTTCCACAGCCCCTCACCTACCAGGGCTACGGCTACCAGGAGGTTCAGCAGCACATGCAGCAGCCCTTTCAGTCCAGGCACATTGGACGCCACCGTTGCCACCAGTTCCACTGATGCCACCGATGCCACCCATGCCACTGATACCACCCACACCACCGATGCCACCCACGTCATTGATGCCACCCACGTCAGTCCTCACACAGCTGCAGACCAGACAGCCCCACTACACTGCTCCTTCCTCCACCCCACAGCCAAGCCCGGCCTCAGTACATCTGTCGTCGGTACTGGGGCTGACACCCCATGGCATGGATGAAGGAGCTCTCAACATCATGGGGCTGAGCCAGCTGTCTGAGAGCTTCCTCAACACACCATCCCCTGTTGTCCTCTCGGGCTAGGTACCCAGTGGCGCTTCAGACCAGCACTTCAGCAGCAGCCACCTCCACAG
The DNA here is from genome assembly GCA_004320025.1 of Laticauda laticaudata. Classification (NCBI taxonomy): domain Eukaryota; kingdom Metazoa; phylum Chordata; class Lepidosauria; order Squamata; family Elapidae; genus Laticauda; species Laticauda laticaudata. Next base: position 3,504 of record BHFT01052604.1, read on the forward strand.
CACCTGGACCCTTCACCCCTGAGACTGGGTACAGAGAAGAGTGCCAGAGACTGGGTGGCTACCTGCAGACTTTATTTGGACACTTGACTTGGGTCATTTTTCTTTTACAGCTTGTTATTAATAAAGATTATCTTTGCTTCACCATACTTGCCTCATTTAAAATAAAGTCTTGGTGGAAACTTTTAAAAATGGTTTAGCCTTTGCATGCTTGTGGGATGGGTTAAGATAGTAGTGGGGTGGGCAGGGATACCTTTGGGATGCGTAATATCTGTGGGATGGGCAGGGATATCTGTGGGATGGGCAGGGATACCATTGGGATGGGTTAAGATAGCTGTGGGATGGGTTCCACCACCAGTTTAAACACTAGTACTTTGGAATTGTTTTGTGTCAAGTATGGTGAACTGAGCATTCGAGACTTCACCTACCAAAATATTTGGGAAACTCCAGAGCAGGGACATTGGACTGAGGACACATCCTTTTTCAGTTCAAGTACAACAGAAAGCAAGGATTTGGGTAAGAGGCCAGAGGAAGAATTTTCTGCAGATAGATGAATCATTAGCAGATGTGATAGGAGTATCGAGAGCTTGGAGTAAAACTTCTGAACTGGTAGGCTCCAGAGTAGACTGTAGAGATGGGCAGATGGGGAGTAGGCAGCCAGTCTCATCCTGGAGTCTGTCTGGGATATCTGGGAATTGGCCCCAGCACATGGTTTGAGGTCCACCTCCTATAAACACATCATTCAATGGGACCCTGACAGGTTAGCATTATTTTTAAGCCATTTATCTTCAAATTGCTACCTTTCGCAGTGGTCTATCATAGTCGCTATAATGACAGTCTTAACAGGTGACGCTGCTGATTGTGTGGCAGAATTGCACAGTGTGCATGAGAAGGAATTGATTGATGTTGGTTTGTTTTTTGATACACTTAGGGTTCAGTTTGAAGAAGCATTGATGTAATTAAGGCAGGAGGGCAGACCTGCTGTAGAATAGAGATTTTGGAAAGTTGGCAACTAGGTTGCGCACATGGCCTGAAACATCACTTATTATGGAGTTTAGATCTGGTTTAGACAAGGCATTGAAGAAAACTTGTCTTTACAGGGGGGTTCCCCAGAAACTGGGGGAATGTACAAAATGGTTGTAGAATTGGATGATGGATTACAGGAATTTCATCCTACATTTGAAAGAAAACAGAAGAAAACAGAAGATGGGAGCATTAACAGCATGAGGAAGAATGGGAGAAGAGGGTAAAGGTAATGGTAGAGGAAGAGTGTTGATGAGATGTTTTCAATGTCAAGGTTTGAGACATTGGGCGGTAGAGTGTCCATCTATAGAAACTGATTATAGAAAGCAAGTAGCTCAGGTTCCTGGCCCCACTAGCAGTAATGTACAAGATAGTGGTATGGCACATGGTACGAGACAAGGATTGGGTAGTTTTGAAAGATCTCAATGTGTATACAGATACAGATGTAATGTCAAGTGGTCACGAGAGGAGGACACACGATGGCCAACCACCCAGAGTAGTGTTGGGGCTATATGATAGTGGAGAGGACAGTCCGGTGGAGGAAGATTTGGTGAGTAATCCCATATGACCATTTATTATACCAGTAGTGATGGAGAATCAGGTAAGAAAATTAAGGGGTCAGTATGGAGCATTGATTGACACCTGATGTACTCGGTGTTTAATTAGTAAAAGGGCAGTTGATGAACTGCAGTTATCAGTGGAGGATTTGCCCAAAACTGTGCAATTTGAGCAAGTGGATGATTCATTATTGGGTGGGAGTCCTGTCACTGCAATGACAACTCCTGTCAAGCTGAGATAGGGAGTCATTGGGAGACTTTACGATTTATTGTGGTACCAGACATGCAGGAGGCACTCATTTTGGGTTTGGTATGATTAGACAAGTGGGAACCCATGATGTGGTGGGAGGATGGGTTCCGGAAGTTACGAATTGTAGTTGGCCCTACACCTCCTCCATACATGCAAAATAGAGAAACTGTAGCAGCTGTGGTTGAATTAGAACCAACAACCTACCCTGATGTATATAAAGATTTGTCAGATGTATTTGGCGAAAAGGAATGTGAAACATTGCCACTACATAGAACAACGGATTGTGCAATTGATTTGATTACTGGGGTGAAGTTTCCAAAACCAAGAATGTACGCAATGACTCCAAAGGAGATGGAAGAAATGGGAAAATACATCAGTAAGAATCTGGCTTGTGGGTTTATTCAACCAGGGAGATCACATATAGCTGCCCCTGTTTTGTTTCATGAGAAAAAGAATGGTGGATTATATCTTTGTGTTAACTTTCATGGGCTCAGTGCTATTTGTGTAGACAATGTATACCTCTTTCTGTTAATCAATGATTTGTTAGCAACATTAGCAACTGGCCATTACTTCACTAAATTGGATTTACATGAAGCTTACTATCAGGTTTGGATTAGAGAGGGGATCAGTAGAAAACTACCTTCAATTGCCCCCTTGGAAGCTTCCATTTTAACATTATGACATTTGGGCTGCAGGGACCACCCATCGTTTTCATGCAACTTATAAATGAAATATTGCAAGAACATTTATATCGTGGCATTTTGGTATACTTAGATGATATCCTGATTTACACTAAAACAATGGAAGAACATGTGGCATGGTACAAACTGTTCTGAAAAAAAATACTTGAGGCTAAGTTGTATATGAAACTTTCGAAGTGTGAATTTCATTGCACATTATTGGATTATTTGGGGTATAGAATATCAAATAAAGGATTAGAGATGGATCCCAATAAAGTAAAAGCAACAGTCAATTGGAAAGCCCCAAAGACAAGAAAGCAGTTTCAAAGTTTTCTAGGCTTCATGAACTTTTACCAGTAGTTTATTCCCAAATTCACACAGATTGCATTACCATTGACAGAACTGTTAAAAATGAAACACCAATCACCAAAACGAAGGCCTAGCCAACCTATTATGTGGTCAAAAGAATGTCAGCAAGCGTTTGAGAGTTTAAAAGACTTATTTTCTCAAGAGCCCATGTTAAAACATCCTGATATTACTAAAAGTTTTATAGTATAAGCTGATACAAGTGATGTTGCTGTAGGGCTGTCCTACTGCAATATAACATGGAAGGGCAGTTACAACCGTGTGCATATACATCACAAAATTTACAACTACAGAATGAAGGTGGGCTATTTGGGAGAAGGAGGCATTTGCTGTAAAATGGGCACTTAGTACATGGCAACATATATTAGAAGGATAAAAGGAAAAAATTCAAAGTATGGACAGATCATAAAAATTTGCAGGCTTTACAAAAACCGAGAAAACTGTCCCTTAAACAAGTGAGGTGGGTCTTGTATTTTAAGCATTTTGATTTCCAACTATGATATGTTCATGGAGGTAGAAACTTCATGGCAGAAGCATTATCTTGACTACCCCAATACAATTTATGTAAGGATGAGGTTATTCAGCCTATGATCGATACAGAAACATTGACTGAACAAATTAAGGTATTGAGCATAAAAGAAATCAGCAAGAAGGACTTTCAGGAGGCTATAGAAAAAGATGTCTGGATAAAAAAACAATAAAGATAGTTGTTTGTATAAAGATGGGTTGGCTTGGAGGGGAGACATAATACATGTTCCATCTGTTGAAAAAAGGTGTTGGCCCAATGTCATGATGTTCGGCAGGCAGGGCACTTTGGATTTCTGAAAACCTTGTATTTGGCAAGGGAACAGTTCTGGTCGCCACATATGAGATCAGAAATTGAACAATACATTAAGGAATGTCATGTCTGTGCTATTGCAAAGCCAAGAGTCAGAAAACCTTTGGAACTATTACAAACTGTTTCAGATCCCAACCGGCCATGGCAAGACATCACCATGGACTTTATTGTAGACGTGCCCAGCAGTAAGGGATGCATGGTAATCTGGACTTTCATAGACTTGTTTACAAAACAAGCCCATTTCATACCATGTAAAGGGTTACCGTCAGCAACAAAATTAGCAGACTTATTCATATGACACATATGCTGACTACATGGGACACCCAAGAGAATATAGGGGCATGCAATTCACTGCATGGTTTTGGAGAGCATTTGTATATCTCTTAGGGTCTTCACAAGGTCCTAGCTCTGCATACCACCTTAGCATCAACGGTGCAGCTGAATGAGCCAATGCAATGATTGAGAGATATTTGCTATCATATGTATCTTATCAAAAATGGGAATGGGCTGATCTACTTCCATTTGTTGAAGTAGCATGTAACAATGCTATACATGAAAGCACAGGATGTAGCCCATTCCAAATAGTAAATGGGGTAGAATTTGTTCCAATACTTGATTTACAGTGTGATGACACATATCCTATGAGTGCTAAAACGTGGTCAAAAAAAGTACAAGACAGTTGGGAGAAAGTAAAAGAGACTCTCGACAGAACAGCACAAGAATACAAACAACAGGCAAACTAGAAAAAGAAAAGAGCATAAACCATTCCAAGCTAGCGATTACGTTTACCTGTCAACAAAATATATAAAATTAAACCTAAATTGTAGGAACCTAGGGCCAAAATATATTGGACCTTTCCAGATTATTAAACTGATTAACCCCATCACTGTACAACTTAAATTATCACCACAGTTACATCCTGTGTTTCATGTTAGTTTACTGATGCCTATAGGACACAATAATATGCTTAGGACTGAGGAACCTATTATAACTAGGGATTCTACTCATGTTGAAATTGACAAAATTCTAGATTCTCATATACACAGAAAAGTATTGCAATATCTGGTGAGATGGAGGGGATATTCTGAAACAGAGGCAACCTAGGTAAAAGCATCAGACATGTGTGCAAATAGACTTCTAAGGCAGTTTCATACCAAGTATCCAGATAAGCCTGGATCACAGTAGTAAACTAAGTATTGATATAATGTATATTGTTTTATAGACTAGATCCTAATAGAGGAGGCCACCTATCATGACCATGAATCACAAGAGTCCAACAGAGCTCCACTGATGGCTTGACTGAGAAGGATGGTGATTCAAATTCACCAGCAACAATCCTGAATAATAAACATGGAAGGTGTATTGAGGGAGCTGTTTTGTTACGGGTATGTTAATGTGACTGTGGATAATGGTGGAGTAAATAGGCTACAGGAATTAACTACAATGAACGTGACTAGGTAATAAGAGGTAATAATGGATAATAATGGGTGGTAAAGGGGAAATTACTATAAATCCAAGGTTCCGTTGAACTCAGTTTAGAGCTGACTTTAATTTTATTGCTTGAGTGTTTTCTTGGTGTCCTTCTAGAAGAAGGAATTAAAAACTTTTTGTTATCAAAACAACAAAGATTTTGTATTTTCTTTGATCCACGTATTTGACCTCCAGAGCGGTTTGAGAGTGCATCTTCTTCCTGCTGAATTTATTGTAATTTTATCCTGCCAGTCATTAACTCATTTCAAAACTTCAGATTCTCCAAATTGATAGATGTCGCAGATGCATTTTTTCTTAGTGCTTCAATATCCCACCTGCTTCATTTGTAGATAAACACATTTTCTTTCTTTGCATAGTATATAATCTTTTCAGTGACAGAGAGGAGTGTCCAAATCTTTACCTGCAGGAAAAGGGAGAAGTTCAAATCAGTGGTGGGATTCAATTTTTTTTACTATCAGTTCTGTGGGCATGGCTTGGTGGATGTGGCAGGGGAAGGTTACTGCAAAATCCCCATTCTCTCCCCACTCCTGAAGGAAGGTTACTGCAAAATCCCATTCCCTCCCCACCACACTAACCTGCTTTCCAGCTTCTTTCTCCTGTGCAGGGCAACAAAAAAAGACCCAGCCAATCAGCTAGGACTTGGGAGGCAGAGAATAGATGGGGGTGGGGCCATTCAGAGGTTGTATTTACCTGTTCTCTGAACTACACAAAATTTTCACTCCTGGTTCTCCAGAATTGGTCAGAACCTGCTGAATACTACCTCTGGTTCATATAATCCAATCCTTCCTTTTAACTAAACAAAGTAACAAAGCTATAGGATAAACTGAGGATCAGATTGCTAGTATAGTTTATTAATATGCAGATTAAAAATAGTAAATAATGAGAAATGTCTTGGTGGAATTTGAAAGATTAAAGCCGAAATCCTGGCCAAATTCTCTAATTCCTTATGGACAGCAGGCTTGATTTGCTAGTGGCTATGGCCAACAGTTAGAATTCAGTGTGTCACATTTTACATGATGAAGTATTCTGATTTCAGTCCATTTCAATTAAAAAGAAATAAAAACCTCAAATGTTTGATATGGAACTTTTTGGAATACCTTGTATTTTTATTTATTTCAAGGATCTTTGGGTCTTTTCCTTATCCAAAGTGCAAGGATGGAGATGGCTTTTGATGAAAAATGAATATATTACTGTGATATATTCACTCTGCTAAACACCTAACTAGGCTGAAAGATATTTAACCATGTAATAGAACTGTATTTCTATTACCCTTCTCCTATTGGTACATTAAGATTTATCACTTGCTGTTTGTATCTTATGATTAATAAATAATTATGATTGATTATTAATGATTCATTCTGATTAATTATCATGACTATGATTTATAATTTTTTACCTATCACCTATCATTTCTTGTTTCCATGTATACTGACAGCTTATGCAATGGAAACAAATTCCTTGTGTCCAATCACACTTGGTCATTAAAGAATTCTACATTGTAGTCCTGAGCAGATAGTTGTTTTTCTGGCAATTATCAAATTAGCCCCAATTATTTTCATTTCATGTCCAAGTCTCAAGGGTGCTTGTTAACTGTTAGCAAAACTAAAATGTAAGACAGAAGTACATTGTTATTATTTGTTCTACAATGTTGGTTGTTCTTTAATGCTCTAGGTTCATGCTGTAAACCAGCCAAGTGGTCATGCACATTAGGCTGTGCTATTCAGCCAAGACTCTATTACAAGATAAAACTGGGCAAATGAAAGATTGCAAACAAGGAACTCCATCATACAAATTAATGAAGCTTTCTGTATTGGTCTTAATGCTGTTGTTTAGAGCAGTTTCAGAGATTCCTAACATGAATTGCATTGTTGGTGATCCTGTTCCAATTCTTCATAAATACTATCAACCAGGAGATGTCATTGTTGCTGGTATTTTGTCTCAAATCTATATATTTTCAAACACAATACATTTTCATGAAAAGCCTTCTACCAACCTTTTCTATGACACTTTGTAAGATGCTCATATATCTAAAACTAATTATTTGGAAATGAGTTTGATGTTTGATCCTGCGTCTGTATTGTTTATCCCTTTGTCCATGAAGACTGCAATTGCTTAAAGATGTCTTGAATGTCAAGGTCCATTAATAAAGCATTGGGAATAAACAGCTCTACTTAATCTCATTCATATGGATAAATTCATGATTCTGACTTCATGATTTTGGCAGTTCAAATTCTCAGTTAATTCTGTGGAAGAGATTTAATGTTATACATATACCTATTTTTCTGCAATTTACTAATTAAGTTATCTGTACATTACTTTGAAGGAAGTTTTTGGAAACTAATAAACAGTATTTTCTATTATATTCTGCTTGAGGATAAGATGTTGATCCAATATTTATTTTTAATTAAATTTCACCAAGGATAGTCATAAATTCATTTCCTAATTTTTAAAATTAAAATCTTTCTGACATCATTTTTTTAACTGATGGAGTATTCTGTTTTATTTCAAGATTTCCCTATTCTTTAAAAAGAAATAGAGTAATTCAGCTGCACAGTTAAATATATTTGTTCTGAGTAATGAAATATATGTATATTTGTGAAAATAACATTTCCCCATTTTCTTAAAATAATTTTGTCATTTATACTCAGACTTAAAGATCTGATTTTCATTGTTTCTAAAATGAATATCAACAGTTGAACTAATTGTCAATAATTTCCCTGAAATCCAATAAGTCACAATAACATTGTGCTTAGTTATTTCAGTCCTGCACAAACCTGATTTAGACACAATCTTGAGAATTATGATGCTAAATTTTAATCAATGAACTAAATTAAGGAATGTGGGAGCAAACAACCTCATGGAGGTGACCTCTGAATTTATAATTGTTTTTTTCTACACATGCAGAATGGTGCTTTGGAATGTAGATAAAATCACACCAGATGATATAAAGCCAATAATAAGATTGCTATTGAATTGTGTATAGAATTAGTTGTACACCTCACATCCCGGACATAAACTGTTTCAACTCTTTCCCTCAAAACAACACTATAGAGCATTGCACACCAGAACAACAAGACACAACAGTTTTTCCCTCAATGCTATCACTCTGCTAAACAAATAATTCCCTCATCTTTGTCCAACTATTTACAAAGTCTTCACTACTAGTACTATTAATCTTCTCATCGCTCCTTATCACCCTTCCTCTTCCACTTGTGACTATCTGAGTGTAACTTTGTCTCTTGTATCCTTATGATTCATATGGACTGTTTCCTAATATGGTTTGACTGTTTATTGTACCCTATGACTATTATTAAGTGTTGTACCTTATCATTCTTGACTCTTGACGAATGTATCTTTTCTTTTATGTGTNATTGTACCCTATGACTATTATTAAGTGTTGTACCTTATCATTCTTGACTCTTGACGAATGTATCTTTTCTTTTATGTGTACAGAGAGCATTTGCACCAAGACAAATTCTTTTGTGTGTCCAATCACACTTGGCCAATAAAAGAATTCTAAAGATTCTATTCTAAAGATTCTAGGAATTTTTTTTTAATATTAAACAATATCTTTTAAAGTTGTGTCATTGCTATGTGATGAAAACTGAAATAGATGTATTTTAATTTAACAACTTTCATGAGTAACCATCTGATGGAAGCTATGAGTACAATATATTTAAAGCTATGAGTTGAACAAAAGTTGTGCAGCTCTTGTGCTGAACCCAATGAACTCAAACCAATGTCTCATTTTCATTTCAGTATGGTGACTCAGCTCTACCAACACATTTTGTCTTTGGCATTTGCTATAAAAGAGATCAATGAAAATTCCCAGATTTTGCCCAACCTCACTCTGGGTTCCCATATCTATAACAGCAACTTTATTGCAAGCTGGACATATCATGCCTCAATGGAAGTATTCTCAACACAAGGCAAGTTAATCCCTAACTACAAGTGTGAAACAGAGAACAACCTAGTGTCAGTCATTGGAGGACCTAATTCTGAAGTCTGTATCCACATGGCAGCTATCCTATCTATTTACAAGATTCCACAAGTAAGACTTTCTTCCCATTCTTTAAACTTATATCTATCTATCTAGCCTTTAAGTTCAAATTCTATCTTTTTGAGAACAAATAGATAGGTGTGTGTGTGTGTTCCCTTTCTCTTTACTATGAACAGTTAATGAAAACCTATGAAGAACATAGATTTTCCTTCAGTGAAAAATGAACCAATAAGTAAAATAGTATGGAAAAGTTTTGTTTTTGTTTTCCAACATGCAAACAAAACCATAACATTATTCATTTTCAGAACATGCAATGCTACACCAAATGAACTCACCCCAGATAATGTCATGATGCTCATTTTTAATTCAGTTCATTTTTAATTCATTTGCTATAAAATAAAATATAATTTTATTTAATAAATAAATAAAATACAAAAAATAAAATATAAAAAATATAAAATAAAACATTTGCTAGACCAATATTTAAATAGAGCTCATCAGTCTGGAACTCGCATTACATATCTGATATTAATACAATTGAGAAATTCTAGAAATAATTTAAGGGAACAGTCCTCCACTCCTCTACTCCTAGTGGAATACCTTATGCCACCAGACTTGAAATTCTAGACTTAGACAACCTAGAACTACACCGCCTTCAGTTTATCTAAGTATAGCACATAAAATTATATATTGCAGTGTCCTACCTGTCAATAAATACTTCAGCTTCAACCAAAACAATACAAGAGCACACAACAGATACAAACTCAAGATGAACAACATCAAACTTTATTGCAGGACACAACTTCAGGAACAGAGTAGTCAACGTGTGGAATAGTCTACCTGATTCAGTGGTTTCTTCCCCAAACCCCCAAAACTTTAACCTTAGACTCTCTACTGTCAACCTCACCCCTTTCCTAAGAGATCTGTGAGGGGCATGCATAAGTGCACAAAAAGTGCCTACCATCCCTGTCCTATTGTTTCTTTTTTCTTATTCGTATCCATTTTATGTATTTATAACCATGTTTATGCTTATACCTGTTATCTAATAATCGTTTGACGAAATAAATAAATAAAATAAAAATAAAATTCAGATCAGTTCAGGACATTCTTGGTTTATCTCACTTGATTTTCTTTTCAGAGCGGGCATCACTCCATTTTTTAATATGTACTAGTGTGTTCACAGAAAAAAAAGAAAATAAAGTGTTTTTTTATTTTTTCCAAAGCATTTATTACAGTTCTGCTATATGTTTTATGGCATCTGTTTCTCCGCACATTCAGTTTTCAGGATTTGGAAACTATTTCATAATCTCCTTCATATAAGAAGGAAATCTAATTATGTTAAATTTATTTAGCTATTAATTCTCTAACACAGTTTTTGTTTATATGCTATAGTTCACTTATGGCTCTGCTTCTGAGATGAATAGGAAAACTCAAGCTATTTTCTATCACCAGATGTTTCCAGATGTACACAGGCAACACAAAGGGATTCTCCAATTACTTTTGCATTTCCAGTGGACATGGATTGGGGTATTATATGACAATGATAACAATGGAGAGAGATTTGTCCAGGATACACTTCCTATGTTTTCTGAGAATGGAATATGTTTTGATTATATAGAAAGATTTCCAGTAATTACATCAGTTAGTGATATTGATAAGATGGTGGCAGAGGGAATAAATCAGTATAATACTATTATTAAAAGTATTGCTAATGTATCCATTGTTTATGGTGAAATTGAGACCATGATATTTTTTAGAATGTGTTCCACATTGTCAAACTACGAGGATGTATCAATAATGGCAAAAGGAAGGGTTTACATTATGACAGCTCAGATGGAATTCACATCATTCCCCTTTGAAAAGAAAGAAGGCATAGACTTGCTTCATGGTGCCCTGTCCTTAGCAGTTCATTCAAAGGAGGTCCCAAGATTCACTGACTTTCTTCAGTTGATAAATGCTAGCTTTAAAGTAGAAGATGGCTTCTTTCAGGGTTTTTGGGAAGAAGCCTTTGGATGTTTCTTTCTGGAGTCTACAACAGACAGACAAGAAAGGGTCTCCTGCACTGGTAAGGAGAAACTGGAGAATCTCCCAGCATCTATTTTTGAAATGAGCATGACTTCCCATAGCTACAGCATCTACAATGCAGTCTATGCAGTGGCATATGCTTTTCATAACATGCTTTCATTTCAATTGAAAAAGACAGAGAATGTCAGTGAAGCAATCCATAGCTTGCTGGCTCAACACCTATGGCAGGTAATGTCTGGGCAAACTGATTTCAATTAGATCAGTGTGTCTTATGGAAGACCTTCTATACTAAACATAGAAATATTGTTTTGTATTATGTGTCCTTTATGACAAGAATCATTTTTTTAAGTAACTCATGTGGTTAACATTTTAAAAGTATATATGGGCTGAGTAGGAATGGACAGCTGATTAACAAATATGGCGCATTTCTTCAGAGACACATTGGTCTTTTTCATATCAGGAATTTTATTGTCTAGATCATGTCACCAATCACTGAAACTTAATATTATCTAATAAATACAGCTATGGTAGAATGTGTCTTCTTAAATAGGATGCATTTCTACTAAACTTTTCCATGTTGTTCTGTGGAGAGTGTACTAGTGATTTTCATAGGTTCCAAACAACTTCAAATTTAACATTTAAGAATATGTTGAACCAGCTGTGGAAAGACAATAAGTGTTGTGGTGGCCTAGTGATAAAGATGCTCACCTCCCACTCAGAAAATGGAGAGTTCAATTCAAGGACAGGATTCTCTCTTAGAGAACAAAAGGGGAAAATATATTGTGAACTCCACGTGGTGTCAGGGTGGCCATCTGGCTAGCAATAGGAAATTTGCCTGAGAGTTCCAATGTATTGAGACAGGCCCAATTTACCAAAAAAAAAATAGTGATATGCATGTGTTTGCACAGCAATATGTATCAAGCAAACAAAAACTTGAGACCTTTTTCTGAAAATGAATTTATTCATCCTAATTTCTCCTTTTTTTCTAGTACACTATTCTAATTCCTTTTTTCTGCCTATTTGTTATACTTGAAACAAAAAGAATGAAGTCATTAAATATATCCTGATATTTCATCTTCTGTCTTCAGCTCAACCATTTTGTGAAAATAATTTCATTTAACAACAGTGTTGGAGAAACAGTTTTCTTCAATAAAAATGGAGAAATGGAAACCGGATTTGATATTATCAACTGGGTAACATTTCCAAACCTTTCCTTCCTTAGAGTCAAAGTTGGAGATGTACAACCCTTGTCTCTCATAGAAAAGACATTTACTATTTCTGAGGAATCCATAATCTGGCCAAAGTGGTTTAATCAGGTAGGTCCTGTAACTCTCTCGGTACTATTCAAGATTTATAAAGCTTTAAGATTCAGAAAGTTGTCTGAAAATACAAAGAAAATGTAGGAAGCAATGTCAGATCACGAGACATAGGATAAAGTATCCAACAAAATATGACAAGTTCAAATATTGCCTTTTACATAAAAAATCACTATGATGTAATAATATATTTCAGGGCAAGCATGTCATCTCTTCTTGCTTAATATACAGCAAGGTCATATTTATTTGATTGCATTCAATTATATCATGGTTTCCATCCAAAATCATGACTTAAACATATGTGGGAACTATATTCATTCATTCAAATTATCACCTCTACATTTTTCCAAAGTATAAGACAGAGCATTTGTTGGTTGAGATTTGAACTTGCCACTTGTTTGACCATTCTGATACATAGTCAAGGTCTTTTTGAAAGATAGCAGTGTTGTCAGTGGTACTGAAGTTTTACATCTTCAGTAAAGAGAATGCAGTTTCTTTTTATATGATCGCAAAGATCATTTATGTAAGTATAAATAGTGTTGGTCCTAAAACATTGCCTTGGGGGGCTCCGCTGTTAACAGATACAGGATTTGATAAAGGGCACTCCATATTTTGACCACTTGTTGCCTATTTGACATGAATGCAGTTATTCAATTATGCAGGGGTCCAGAAATGCCATAAGATTTTAGATTTAGAAGTAGTTTGTCATGTACCACTGAACCAAAGGGAAATAACTGGTAACAGATAACAGATAATCAGAGTTGGAAGGGACCTTGTAGGTCATCTAGTCCAACCCCCCATCCAAGCAGGAAACTCTACACCATTTCTGACAAATGGCAGGCCAATCTTGTCTTAAAAGATACAAGTGATGACACTCCCACAACTTCCAGGCAAGCTGTTCCATTGATTTACAAAGGTTTTACATAAGTTTATCTATATTGTGTCTATTTCTTTGCCTGATCAAATTGTGTAGTCCATATGTTTTTGCAATGTAAGAGTTGCAGATTACAGGATAGATTTTTTCTGAAACCAAATTGTTTATTGGAGAGTAGGTTGTTTGTCTCTAAGTGGAGGATAATGGATTGGTTAATAAATTTTGATTCCATGAACTTCACAGGTGATGCAGCATCACGACATTGGTCGTAATTATTTCATACTAGTCGTGTGTCTACTGAATGTTTGAGAATGGATACTGTGGCTTGTGGACCATAGGTTGGCAGAGCTGGTCCTGAAAGATTTTTTTTCAAGTAGTCAATGCTTAGAGGTCTGCTATTGCAGCAGAAACAAAAAGCACATAGTCCATCAGTCAAGATAGAGATGGTTTTTAGGTTGTGTGTGCCTTTTCAACATTGGTCTTCTGTAAAATCAATCTTAGATTGTTTAATTATTATTTTTATCTTTTATTGTATTATTTCGCATACAAATAATAAGTCATAAAGATAAACATTAGTTATGAATTTACATATACATAATGATACGAAAAATAAAGAAACAATAGGACAGGATGGTAGGCTCTTTGTGCGCTTATGCATACACACACTACAGTAAAGGGGAGGTTATAGTAGAAGTCTAAGGTTAAAATTTTGGGGGTTGAGAGAAACCACAGATCAGGTAGATATTCCGACATTGACCACTGTTCTTGAAGTTCTATTGTCTGCAATAAAGTTTTGGGTGTTACCTTGAGTTGTATCTGTTGTGCTCTTGGTATGGTTTGAAGCTAAAGTATTATTGACGGTAGGACATCTGACAATATATATTTTATATCTACACTTAGATTACTGAAGGCGTGATAGCTCTAGGTTTCTAGTCTAGAATTCAAGTCTGGTGGCATAAGGTATTCACAGCTAGTAGAGGAGTGGAGAACTCTTCCTAAATTATTTCTAGACATTCTCACTGTGTTTAATATCATATATGTATGCGCGTCCAGACTGATGAGCGGTGTTCCAAGTTATTGATTAGCAATGTTGTAGCTCCAGTTTGGTAGTTGTAATATTAACAAAGAAAAGCTACATAAGATTTAGTGTTAACAAACTCTTAATACCTTTTTTGGGCTATTAGTTATCTCACGTCTCTAAAGGGGGATAATTAGGGAAGGAGGAGGATGAGAACTCCAAGATCCCGCATGCATCATCAACATAGTGTCTTGACTATTCAGCCTGCTATTTTTATTTTCTGATTTTTTTTGCTAATATGTAAGCAGAGCATTTATTTGTTGGATTTGAGTTTGCCATTTGTTTGGACCATCCGTATCAGAATGCGTCGAAGATTTTTTTGAAGGGGTCGCAGTATTGTCGGTGGTGTTTGAATAGTAATAATTTTGTGTGGTTATGTCTAGGAAATATTGAGCATGAGCCACTGCCTATTACAAAGCCTGAGCCAAAGAACACGTTAAAGAGTCGATAGCTACCAATCTTTATTAGTCTTTATTGTTTAGGTCCCTTTAGGGGTGGGATGGATTCTCAATTTTTTAGTTAGTTGTTTACAAAATTTAGAAGGACATGAGTGGATTTTGTGCCTAAAAGGTCTATCCTCTTGTTTGATGCTGATAATTAGTGCAATCAGTCTTTATTTGGTGACATAATTTTTGTTAGTGGCTTTTTAAAGGTTTAAATATGTTAGCCAGTTTATAACTTTTCCACCCAAAGGATTTTTTTTTCATTCGCTCTCCTCATTGTTATCGGGAATTGATTTTTCTGTTTTGGAGATTATTAGTAGGACAATAGTTTAATATTCTTATTGACTGTGAGCAAAAAAAAATATATATAATGGTCTTCTATCTGAATACAGTCATAATAGAATTTGCTAATCAAGAGATCGATAGCTTTGGTGGTCAATTAAGATAATAGTTGGCTTTTTTAAAGTTATTAATTGGGATTCCGTCATTATAATGATTTTTGTAAGTGATGCAATATTGAGGCAAAGTCAATTCATGCTCTGGTTACAGTTGGAGAAGGGTTCTTTTATGTGCAGTAACCATAAGTTGAAAATTAAGCTGTTGCAGAAGATGAGATCAAAGGCAGTTGACGTCTAAAGTTTAATTATTAGTTAATCAGGTCCAGATTAGTTTACAGCATGTACCAGGTTCCACATTTGTGTTCAGCTGTACCATTCATTTAGGGTCCAGTTAATAAGAGATACGTTGAGTCCTGACAAAGGAACTAGTAAGAGGATGATCAATAATAAAAAATGTCTCTGAGAAATGCTAATAAATTTCAAAATGTGACATTTAAAATGCATTTGATTGCCGTGCAGATAACATTCATGTTACTTTGTTCTTTTTATCTTCACAGTCTAGCTATGGTTCTTCAATATGAATTTCTGGATGCAGATAAACAACTGAAAACATTTTTTCCCAAATATATTCTTCATTATAATACATGAATTTCTCCTGAATTATTCATAAATATTTATAGATTATGCATATTTGAAGATGAAAACTGTCTTCTCTTTCTTTTCATCTGTAGACAAAACCTCTTCTGTTTGCAATGACAATTGTCATCCAGGTTTACAGAAAAGGCAAAAAGGAAGGGAAAACCATTTTGCTGCTATGATTGCCTTCCTTGTCTAGGAGGGAAGATTCTAAGCAAAGGTGTAAGCGATAATAACATGGAGGAGTGGTAGCCCATTTATGGTCTGGATTACCATGACTGACTGATCTGCTGAGGTACCCAGGTTGCAAAATCATGCAGTTGTCTAATGGATGAACAGTTAAAACAGATCTGATTATTCCAGTATCATTTTCAAGAAAGCTCTATATAGAATAAAAGCCTGTTTCTCTTTCCCCACAGACATGGACAACTGCTTTCAGTGTCCACTAGATCATTATCCAAATGAGAAGCAAAATGTCTGCCTTCCCAAATATGTAACATTTTTGTCCTATGAAGAAATGCTGGGGAATATTTTTACCAGTTTTATTCTTACTTTTTCTATAATTACTATTTTGATGCTTTGGCTCTTCATTAAAAACAATGACACGCCCATTGTGAAAGCCAACAATGAGACCCTGACCTACATTCTTCTCATCTCTCTCCTGCTCTCATTCCTCTGTGCTTTCCTATTTCTGGGTCAGCCTCGTCAATGGACATGTTTTCTTCAGCAAGCTACCTTTGGCATCATCTTTTCTGTAGCAGTTTCTAGCATTTTGGCAAAGACTATCATCGTAATTCTTGCTTTCATGGCTACCAAGCCAGGGTCCAGAAAATGGATGGGGAAGAGACTGGGTCTTTCAATTGTTCTTTCTTGTTCTTTTATTCAAACCATTATTTCTACTGTATGGCTCTCAATCTCACCCCCATTCCTAGATGTTGACATGTATTCCCTGCCAAAGGAAATTGTATTGATATGTAAGGAAGGGTCAACTGTCATGTTCTATTTTGTCCTTGGTTTTATGGGTCTCTTGGCAATTATCAGCTTCCTGCTGGCTTTCCTGGTCAGGAAGTTACCGGACACATTTAATGAAGCCAAATTTATCACCTTCAGCATGTTGGTATTTTGCAGTGTCTGGCTGTCCTTTGTTCCAACATACTTGAGCACAAAGGGGAAATATATGGTGGCTGTAGAGATCTTCTCCATTTTGTGCTCCAGTGGAGGGTTACTGGCTTTCATCTTCTTTCCAAAATGTTACATTATTCTGATGAGGCCTGATTTAAATAAAAAGGAACAGCTAAAAAGGGTGGGGAAACTGAAGAGTTAAAAAGTTAACCATAAATAAATACTTTGACTGAGCTTTTTCATTTTCAAGTAACCATCTTGCATTTTATAAGGCTTTGTTTCTTTGTACTCATAATGTAATTTACCTCCTTTTTAACTAAAATGGAATTAATTTTTTTAATCACATAAAGTTTTAAATTACCAGATCCACCCAAGGCCTGTGGGGTTTTTTTTTTCTTCAATCCTTGAAGTGTATAAAGTTATAAACCGATAAGAAGATGGTATCTCTTTTGTCATCAGTTGAAATGTTTAATAATAAACATTTATTTATTTATGCAGAAGCACTGTTTCAAATTCTACCTATTTAATATATATTTCAAGAATAAAATATGAATGAAATCAGCATTTTTGTTTCAGTGTAACTGAAAAGTACAGTTCCTTTTTTAAATATAATATTAAGAAATCTGGTTTGTTTAAAAAGGAACCAAACAATGTTTTTGAATTTTTTTCAAAATCTTGAACTTTGTCAATTTCTATGAGTATTGGAAAGTAAGGCTGTAAAATAAATTGGAAAGTAAGGATGTAAGAAAAATATGCTCCAATTTAATGTTTATAGTTTTCACCTATCAAATGTTTTTCATTTCATTCATTTTCCTTTAAAAATGAATCATGTTATTTTTGTGTTTGCAATATTTAGTGTTCTTGATGTTTTGATTGCAAGATGTGCTAAAGGTCAAGCAAAAATAGAGTATATATTTAAAGCAGTGATGTAATTAGCATAAAATATTACAATTGTAGAATAAGTCAGGACTGTATAAATTTTTGCTCTAATGCTGAAACTGCATCTCCAGCAGCCCCCCCAAAATTGGATCCAATCCCTTATTACAAATCTACAAAAATAAAATCAATATTTAAAACAATCAAACCCTGCCCAAAACTATTATCCAGGATTAGGAACACTAAAATAAATACTTAAATAAACACAGAAGATCAATCATTTAGCAGCTGAAATAATTAGCAGGAAAAATAGCAAAGTTCTCAATCCTCCAAAAATGACTTAGAATTGGTCCTTGAACATTGTGTAATTAAAATTGGGTACTTTGCAATTGACATATATTTATGTAATTTTGAAAAATAGCAAAACACTTAGACTTATATACTGTTTCACAGTGCTTTACAGTCTTCTCAAAGCAGTTTACAGAATCAGCATATCACTGGCTCCTCATATTACCTACCTCATTAGGATGGAAGGTTGAGTCAATCTTTTGTTGTTGATGTTAAATATTTTATTAAACATATTTCATCATTTTATATCACTTTTACAATATTTGCAGTGCTCCAGTGTCACTGATAGTCATATATACATATATACATATCCATTACATTCCTTTTTCTTCCTTTAACTATATACATTTCTACTGCGTTTAATATACCTCTTAAATTACCTCAATATTTAATCTTTACTTCTATTTTCTAATCATTTATACCATGTGTCCCAGACCAAATATTATTCCTTTTCCCCTCCGTTTTTTAATTCTAATGTTAGCCTGTCCATCTCCACACAAACTAACAACATTTTTATCACCATTGCCTCAGAGGACATGTTGTCCTGTTTTCAGTTTTGTGCATGCACAATTCTGGTTGCAGTCGTTATGTGCAACATAATATATTGGATTTTCTTACTATAGTTTCCTCTTATTATCCCTAGTAGAAAAAGTTTGGGTTTTTACTCAGTTTGTTGACTCATGATTTCATCTAACCATTTTCTTATTTTGGTCCAGTACTTCTTAGCTTCTGGATAAGACCACCACATATGAAAAAAATGTGTCTTGGTTGTGTTTGCATTTCCAACATTCTGCAGATTTATTTGGGAACATTTTTTCCAATCTAGCTGGGGGTAAATGCCAACAATAAAACATTTCATACAAATTTTCTTTATAAGCTGCCGAAATTGTTGATTTATAGTTTTTTCACCATAGTTTTTCCCAATGTTCTAATTCAATATTATATCCAAAGTTCTTTGCCCAGGCTATCATGTGTGATGATCCAGAGTGTGACACATAAATAACAAAGTCACAAAAAGGGACTTTTAATTCACTTTAATGTCTCCAACTTGGCCCCGTGTCCAATTATCCTCGGCTGGATAACAAACTTTTCAAAAAACAGTCTATGAAGGACAGAAATGCAGTCCGAATCTAAAGTAAAATTAATTAGAAATAAAAAAAACCCAACACAAACCACACTGAAGTAATTAATATGGCAGGCCAAGATGATAAATTGCAGACTTTCAAAGGATAACGCAGCACCCATAGTTGGGAGGACACCAAAAACCCAGATAAGGCTCAACTAAGATAATGCAAGCTTTGCTTCCAGCAAGGAGCCATGTGCAAATGCCCCACTTATATCCTGTTCTTCCAGCTGCAACCAATGAAAGGGATCAAGACCTTCTTCTCTCTCACAAGCCATGTTACTCACTTCTCCTTCTCCCTGCATGTCCTAGGATGAAAAGGGGATGCCTCTGAGTCTTCCTCTGAATGCCCAGCTGGATTGTGCCCTTCCTTGTTTCCTCCACAGCCACCGGAGCCATACTCCCATTCCCTATCAACTGCTCAATCTCCCTCTCAAAATCAGACTCCAACAAGGCATGACATATTGGTTTCTTTAACCATTTCTTCTTCCATTTTAAATCTCAGGAAATAGTTGTATGCTTTTGTTATCATTTTCTCCTCCTTCCCTGTATTATTTTGTCAAGTTCCTTATAAAAGCCAAAAATAAAATGATTTTATTTAATATCATTTAATAAAATGATTTTTTTTATTTTCCCCCAAACCTGTAGAAGGATGTTTCTCACTTGGTGTCTCTGGAAATAGGTGTGTATTTTACTTTTCCCTTCCCAAATAAATCCTTGCTATCATTTTGTTATATAAATTTATCCAATTCTTTATCCACATCACAGCTGCTGCTTGATATCTGGGAATCCAAAGCCACCTTTATTTCTGTTATCTTGTAGTAGTTTTAGTTTAATTCGAAGTTATGGTTATGGTTAATTGCAGTTTCTCCCACATATCCAAATCCTTTTTTTATTTGTTGAAGCAATTTATTGTAATGGTCTTCTTTTATTGAGGAGTGTCTTGCCATCAACCAGATTCCAAGATTTTTAACCATTTTAATCTGTATTTGTCACTTGTATACTTCCAGTTTATATTGACTCCTTGTGTGTCCAATCACACTTGGCCAATAAAGTATTCTATTCTATTCTATTCTATTCTATTCTATTCTATTCTATTCTATTCTATCGTAGTCTATCCTATCCTATCCTATCCTATCCTATCCTATTTCCAGTTTCTTCTCTAATTCCTTTTGCTGGCTATCCATGAGATTTTTAGCTATTATCTTTGTCTTGTCCTTGTTTATTTTGAGTCTTGCCACCTTACNTACTCCTAAAACTAAAATCTTATGGTATCTCTGGACAACTGCATAACTGGATAGAAGCATTCCTGTCAAAAAGACAACACATGGTCAAAATTGAGAGCATTCTATCAAATTCTGTACCTGACAACAGTGTTGTCCCCCAAGGCAGTGTTCTCGGACCAACTCTCTTCATACCCTATACAAATGACTTCTGTGATCATATTAAGAGCAACTGTGTTCTCTTCGCTGATGATGTAAAGCTATTCAACACGACAGAAAATACCCTTCAAAAAGACCTTGACTATGTATCAGAATGGTCAAACAAATGGAAACTTCAAATCTCAACGAATAAATGCTCTGTCTTACATGTTGGCAAAAAAAATCAGAAAATAAAATACAGGATGAATAGTCAAGATCCAAACTCTGTCAAGGATCATCTCTAATGATCTAAGTGCTAGAGCCCACGGTAACTACATAGCCAAAAAGGCATTAAGAGTTGTAAACCTAAAGGCCAGGTCACATCGTCCGATGGATGCAAAACATATATAAAAAGGACATAGCAGACGAGCAAATTTTCCATCCATTGTTATCCGCTCTCAAAAGTGCCCCAAATTTGCATAAAGAGAATGAACAACAAGGGACAGGGGGAGGACATATCGTGGATGTAAAATGGATGCTTAATGGAAGCCTCGTGGATGAAAGCAGATGGAAGCGGATGGCACATCCGGAGGGCTTCCGGTGGAGCAGAGCAAACCGGATGCGTAGCGGAAAGAGCAGATGCGTAGCGGATGCAGAGCGGATGCGTAGTGGATGATGCAGATGTGTAGCGGATGCCTAGCGGATCACTGCGCATGCAGGAAGGATGCATTGCATCAGCCCCACGGATATAAAAGGAGGCAGCTCGCAAGCAGGTCACCATTCAGAGGAAAGACCTGAGGCTCACCAATTTCAGAGGAAAGACCTGCTGCCAGACACATCGTTCATCAGAGGACATCTTCATCACAGACATCTTCATCACAGACATCATCATTGAAGAGGCCAAGCCTGTTGCCATCTTTCCTGCCAGCCCTGGCAAGGGGATTAGATCCAGCATCCCACCCCCTGGCGCTGATCTGCTGCTGCTGGTGCTGACTTCTTGCTGAGTGCTGGTGTTGGTTTGCTGCTTCCTCCTGCTGCTTCTCCTGCTGCTTCTCCTGCTTGCTTCTCCTCTGCTGCTGTGAGTGGACCAGCCCCAATTCCCTGAAAGCCCGATGATGAAGGGCCTGCTAGAGGGAGGAAGAGGCAAGGCAAGGAGAAGAGAAGGAGAGAGGAAGCAAGTACGTCCATGCAGTACGTGGACACGAGGAGGAGGTGCTGGAGTGGCCTGAGGAGAATGAGTATATGTGGAGGCAAGGGCCACAGGCTCTATTGAGACACCAAGTGAAAGTAGGCTGCTTGAAGAGAGGAAGGCGGAGAGCCTGGCTACACTTCAGATGTCCTCCTCGGGTGGTGGAAGCATATGCACACCTGGTATGGAAGTTGTACCTGAACAAGTCTGTCCAGGCCGCAGTCACTCACCCGAACTGAAGACCTCACCCCTAGTGTCAATGCAATAGTCAGCTTCCTTGGAGGGTGAGGTCTACAAACTGAGGATGCAGCCCCTCTGTCTACCCTCACTCTCAGGCCAGCCCACAGGACAGCCAGTCCTCTTCTGACCAGGAGACAGCGATCCGTGTTCGCGGGCAGGATCTTTTTAGGAGCGCTGCCACGACAGAGACCTCCCCAAACAGCTGCACAACCTGTGCCGAGGACGTGTGAGGTTCTCTCACACAAATGGAGCAAGAAGTTGCAGTGACCACCAGGGACCAACCCACACCCCAACCTCAGCTCCACCTCCACAGAAAAGCCAGCAGAGAGGCAGACCGGAGGGACAGAGCCACACTGTCCTGCTGGAGATCAGAGGACCACCATCAAGAACAGTGCAGATCTCCTCTTTCAGCTGGTGTTACACTTCAAGATTCCTTTCTCAAACCACCAAGCCTGCCTCACCTTATGTGAACCCAGACCCTTAATGGACATTCTCTGCATCCCCAGTACAGGTGATGAAGGACGGATCATGGCACTGCTGCACACACTCCAGGCCCAGGTTGAACCTGCCTCCCACCCACTCGAGGTCTGCTCCTCCACACCAGCCGATGTCACAGCCTTTCCAGGCTTTCAAAAGCCCATCACTACCAAGGCTACGGCGTACCAGGAGTCTCCATCAAGCACAGGCCTCATCCAGGAAGTTCTCACAGGTTCACGTGCACCCGATGCCACAAGATAACAATGATGCCACTGACTGCCACCAGATGTGCCACCCGACGCCACAAAGATGCCACTGATGCCATCCAATGTCATTGATGCCACTGGATTGCCACAAGATGCCACCCAATGCCATTAGATGCCACTTGATGCCATCAATGCCACAGATGACATAATGCACCGGATGCCACATATGTTTCCTCGCACGCCACGACACCTAAACCTCGCTCACTTTCACACCAAGAATCTTCACACTACACTCCCTTCCTCACCCCCAGCAAGCCCCCTCCAGAAAATCTTGGTCACTCGGTCCTGTGCCTGACAATCCCAGGGTCCAGGATGGAATGGGCCTCAACCTCACAGACTGAGCAAGGCTTTCCTTGAGAGCTTCACTGAACACATCATCTCCTATTGTCCTCTTGGCCAGGCACCCAATGGCACCTCAGACCAGCCACTCCAGCCACTTGCCACCTCCACAGGTCCCTGTCCCCTTTACCACCTGAGACCATGGACATGCCTCAGAGTGACTGAGAACATTGCCAGAGGACTGAGTTGTTACCGATTGACTTTATTCATTGCTTGGGACCACTTCCTGGTTCCTTTGCTTTTTAAATTAAAGTCCTACACTTACCTCGTTCCAGCTGAAGACACATCGCGTCACGCTAGTTCGGTGCTGGTTATTAATAAAGGTTTTCTTGTGCTTCAGCACACTGGGTTCACTTCTTTTACTTAATAAGTTTTGGTGGAAACTTTTAGAAAATGGTTAAGCCTTTGCATGCTTATGGATGGGCAGGATACCTCGGCAGTGGTATAGCTGTGGGATGGGCAGGGATACCTGTGGGATGGGTAGATAGCTGTGGGTATGGGCAGAATACCTGTGGATGGGTAATAGCTGTGGAAGGAAATAGCGTGTGGGATAGATAAGCCTCCAGTTGTCAAGCATACTGGGACTGTATGGTCCCACCCGCCCAGGTGCCACACCTATGCCTTTATTATCAATAACAATACAAAAAAAATGACACCCCCTCGACACACACCCCCCCGCTAGAAAAATAAAAAAAAAAAAATGAAAAAAAAAAAAAAAAAAAAAAAAAAAAAAAAAAAAAGACAAAAAAGAAATAAACAACCTGTAAGACCCGCACACACCCCTACCCACAAAAAATAACAAAAAAACAAGAATTCATAAATCTTAAAAGTAAAAAAACAAACAAAAAAAATTAATCATTGATCCACACATTTCAACATAAACAAAACTCTGTTAGTTAATGCCTCTATGTCATTGTAAGGGCCACTCAAAATATACATGGCACAAAATTTTCATAAGTGTGATGAGACAGGCTGAAGGGAAGCATCCATTAAGCATCTACCATCCTGTCTTCCACTCCACTGCTCCAGCTGGAGAGTTGGTCAGCAAGTAGTATTTTCAGGAGGTTGCGCTGCTTCTCCCTTGTCAGGTGTAGCTCTGTTGGGGCCTAGTGTACATCCACAGTGTCGTATCAGGTTTCGTCCTTGCCTCCATTCACCAGGCCTTCCCATGTCCCCATGCTAACCATGTTTGCAGTCACAAGCTGTTCTGCAAAAAACTGGGGTAGCCGGTTGCGCAATGAGATTGTGCAGGCATGCAGCAAACTTTCCACGATCCTCCTCACAGTCAATGGATGATGCTGCATGGTGGTGGAAGTACCTGGGAACATGTGCCAGGATGCCAAAGGCGTTTCTCCACCATCCGGCCTTGCCCTGGCATAGGCCCTGTTAGTTGAAGATTCTCGTCTTCACGGGTGAGGCATACTGGAGGTTGTAGGGGCTTCATGAGGTAGGTTTGAGGGAGAAGCGTTCATCGCCCACAATTGAAGTAGGGACACATCTTTGTGTGGTCGGTTGGGCAGGGGGTTCTGATCTGGGAAGTCCATGATGAGGTTGCGTTCCAGCCCATCCTTGAGGTCACTGGCAGTTTATATCTGGGCATCTGAAGCTGACCCGTTGCCTGAAGGCATCAAAGTACATGAACTGTGTAGTCAGCATCAACCCATGGCGAAGAGATGATGCTGAAGAAGGCCTGTAGTTGAAATTAAGTGGACCCCGACTTGGCTGGTGCTTTGGCAGGCCACATGCTGCCCATCTATTGGCCTCCAACGTGTGGGGAAAGTTCCACTCGGTACCACTGTTCTGCAAGTTTCCTCCAGCCTTTGTTCAGTGGAGACC
The DNA here is from genome assembly GCA_004320025.1 of Laticauda laticaudata. Taxonomy (NCBI): domain Eukaryota; kingdom Metazoa; phylum Chordata; class Lepidosauria; order Squamata; family Elapidae; genus Laticauda; species Laticauda laticaudata. The sequence goes on from BHFT01052604.1 coordinate 28,593, forward strand.
CATCTGGAGGAGCTCCCTCCAGGTATTTTTGATGATGGCCTGCACCACTTCTCTGACCACCAAGCTGATTTTTGGTGTTTGTGTGGCACCCTCCAGGGCGTACTGCATTGTTTCTGTACGTGGTTCCCGGAGGCCAGTGGCGCAGAGTCAGTGCCAGCATTCAGCCCAGGGTTCCAGACTGGGATGGAAGTTGGTGCTCTGCTTGTCATTCCTGGTCTCAGACACTCCAACAATTTCATTAAACATGGGCTGGCGGCATCCTCATGAAGTTCTGGAATGCACAAGTGTCTGTCGTTCCTCAAGCTCCACCATCAGCTTGTCATGAAGTCCAAACTCCGCTTTACTCCCGATCCATCGTTTGACCCAGACACTTCTTGCCGCCTCCGTTTTTTCTTCCCGAGAAAAGGTTGAAAGAGCCTGAAGAGAGCTTGGTTCTGGTGTTGAATTGATGGCAGCTCCAAAAGGAGGTGTGCCTGATCCATGGTGCGAAAGAATGGATGCTGTGGAAGAGCAAAGATGAAGGCTGAAAGAGTTCATGCACACCGGGGCTGCTGCGACTGAAAGTGAGATCCAGTGTGAGTTTCCTCCCCGTTTTTATAGGAATGTCAGTTTTCCGCTAGGTGCTCCTTCCGCATTCCTCCAGGCATCCTCCAGACATTCCTAAATATCTGAGATTATGTCCCCTATACGAATGTTTGTTCCATTTTAATGCTTTGTATCCAAAGCTGCTGTTCATCCTTTCTACGCTTACTAACGTGCTGCTAACGCTGTGGTCTGTTCCGCATCTGTCACTTCCTCCCTGTGTCCATTTTCCGCTGGACCGGCATTTGAGTGCGCGGATGCGCAGCAGATGGCCTTTAGTGGATATAGCAGACACGTAAACAGAATGAACAATGGACGTATAACGGATGTTTCCCCATATGTGCTAGCGGATGTAGAATGTATGTGTTGGATACTTTATCTGCTCAAAAAGTTTTGTGCAGCTTCAAAAACTTTTTGGAGCGGATGAAAGTCTCAGTAGCCAGTGCTTGGACGGATAGAGAGTATGAAAAACGTATTGCAGTGGAGTACACAACTGGATGCATATGCGTTTTCTAACAGATTGGCAAGCTCTTTTTTTAATGTTTTACATCCTCTTTTGCATCCATTGGTGCAGTGTGACAGGGGCTTAATTCTTACGTAGCTTTTTCTGCTGTTAATATTACACTACTATCTTAGAGCAAAAAAAACCATTTGCTAGACCAATACTTGAATACAGCTCATCAGTCTGGGGACACACATTTATGTATCTGATATTAACACAGTGAGAAAGTCCAGAAATTATTTCACAAGAAGGAGGTTCTCCACTCCTCAACTGCGTTGCAGAATACCTTATGTGCCACCAGACTTGAAATTCTAGATCTAGAAAACTGGAAACTTATTGCCACCTCCAGTCCGAATCCTGGTATAGTACATAAAATCACACATTTCATGTCCTACCGTCAATGAATACTTCAGCTTCAACCAGTACAAACTCAAGGTTAATCGTACCAAACTTGATTGCAGGAAATATGACTTCAGCGATAGAGTGGTCAATTTCTGGAATACTCTACCTGACTCTGTGGTTTCTTCCCCAAAATCCAAAAACTTTAACCTAAGACTTTCTACTATTGACCTCATCCTTTTCCTAAGAGGTCTGTAGGAGGCATGCATAAGTGTACCAATGTGCCTACCCTCCCTGTCCTATTGTTTCTTTTATTTTTTCTTATATGTATCCATTTATTCATAACTATGTTTTTACTTGTACCTATTATCTTGTAAGCAACTGACAAACCAAATAAAATAAATAAAAAGTGACAGGGGATATCCCTGTCTTACACCCTTATCTATACTAAATTTTTCTGTTGTTTCCCCATTTAGTTACACAAGCTTCTTGGATAGAATATATTGCAGATATCCCCACAAACTTTCCCCCCAAATCCATCTCTGATTGGAGATTTTACAGTATCCTTCCATTGCCAAGCCCACCAAGCCATGCCCACACAACCAATAGTAAAAAAAGTTGAATCCCACCACTGTTACCAGCTCAGATACAGATAATAGTCCCCAAGGCTCAAAGTGTTTCACTACAATACAACTAGAAAATGAAATCCACCAAATATTTGTAAGAAGTTTCCCCCCAGATTAAAATATTAATTATTTTTGATATTAAAAGGAGGCAAGATAGAATATTTCCCCTAAAGGAGAAATGGGAAAAAAATCTTAATGAAGGTAGAAAACAGCCCTAGTTCTTCCTGCCATAGGAAAACTGCCTCAAGCAGATGCTTGAAGAAGCTGATCTTCAGGATTGGAGATTTTGTATCAATTCACAAAGACTGGGCCAATTCATAAGCAAAGGGACTCAAAATAAAGGCCATGTTACACTGCACCAACGGATGCAAAGAGGATGTAAAACGGACAAAAAAGCTTGCCATCCGTTGGAATACGCGATGTACTCACTGCCTCCGTTTTGCTTCCTCTCTATCCGTCCAGCATCCATTTATGGACGTTTCATCCGCTCC